>LELE01000001.1:0-240030 GCA_001043855.1 Epichloe uncinata
CAGAAACAGGCTTAATATATAGTTAAGATACACATAACTACTATACTTGCATACTCGGCCTTCAAGCAAGTCAAAGTGCATGAGGAGATGCGGGAGTACCTTGCCCACGGCAGCTTCACCAAGCAGAACCAGCTTGACGCTGCTGCTCGGCTTGGGAGCATTTGTGTCGGCCATTGGGGGGGTTTTTTTTTTTAGTCGTTGCTGAGCTTTCAGCGTAGAAATGCGATATCAAGTCAAAGAAAGATACGCTAGGCGCGGGCAGGGTGTGAGAGTGCAGGGTTCGATGTCGATGAGGTGGACAGAGTACGGAAGGGTCGTGAGCGAAATTCGACTGCCCTGGGAAGACGAAGTGGTGGTTGATGAGATGGAATAGTCCAAGATGGCGCCGATGCGAACTCGTAGTGGCGGTAACGGGGATTAACGCGGACCAGCTGGAAAAGAGGCGCAGGCAGGTCAAGCTGCAACCAGACCTTGTTGTTACTGGACAGACAGCGACAGCGAGCGATGACGAGTGACGAGGTCCTGCAGACCAGGTCTCTCACGGCACAAAGTTCTGCCTGCTCCGAAAGCCATTCCATGCCATGCCCCACCAAAGCCACCACCAAAGCCACCACCACCAGGTTGGATATGGCAGAACAAAGCTCACCGCCAAAAATTCTGGATATACATGTAGGGCCATTGAACCCAAGTGTTCTGCCACTGTGTCGCATTCGCAGCAGATCCGACTAGATCAGGACTTGCTATTCACAAGTCGAACCTGATTTGAGAGACAGGCTAACTAAAATCCTTCCAGCCATGGCGCCTAGCCAGCCGGGCTCTACGAAAGCAATGGCCAACGATCTCGAGAAATCTAAGCGCAACCTGTTGGACGACAGCGGCTCTGACTCGGATTCAGATGATGGTGGTGCCCAATTAGACAGCAGCGAGTTCAAGGTGAACGAGGAGTACGCTCGCCGTTTCGAGCATAACAAAAAGCGTGAAGAGCGGCAAAAATGTAAGTAACTTGACTTGGAACACCATTGCGCTTGATCTATTGGGATGTTAGACTGACAAGGCGTAGTAGAGGAGAAGTACAAGGTCGATGGGAAAGGCCGGAACGGAGGGGGTGACAACGATGATGATGACGAAGACTCATCATCATCATCAAACGAGACAGAAGATGAAGATGGATTCCTTGCAACGGAAGACCTGGATGCTCAAATATCGGCAACCCTGCAGGCAATCCGCAACAAGGACCCTCGCCTGTACGATAAAGACTACAAATTCATCGAACTCCCGGACGAGGAAGAGGCAGGCAAAGAAAAGAAAGAAAAGCCCGTATTCCTCCGTGATTACCAGAGAGAAAAATTACTGCGAGGGGATATCGGTGGCCCCGACGCCGAGGATGAGGCCGCACCTCAGACCTACAGCCAGGAACAAGATGCTTTGAAAAAGTCCATCGTGTCAGAGATCAAGGCTGCCAAAGGAGAAGAGGATTCTGACGACTCGGACGATGAGGGGTTCATGAAGAAGAAGAAGAGCAACAATGCCGAGTCTGCAAAGGCAGTCAAGGCCGAAAACGGAGTTCATCCCTCGAGAGCTGCGACTATTAAAGTGTCCGAGCTGGATGTTGAAAATGCCGACAAGGACCCTGAAACCTATTTATCCAATTTCCTGGCTGCCAGAGCATGGATACCCGAAGAAGGTGGACGATGGAAGGCGTTTGAGTCGGATGACGGCGAGGATAACAACGACGCTGATGAATTCGAACAGGCCTACAATTTGCGATTCGAGGATCCTGAGAAGAGCAACGAGGTCCTCAAATCATATGCTCGTGACTTTGCTGCTGCCCGATCTGTCCGACGAGAGGAAAAGAGTGGTCGACAACGCCAACGAGACCTGGAGCGTGAGCGGAAAGAAGAAGAAAAGCAGCAGAGGCGTGATGAAAAAGCCCGATTGCGCAAACTCAAGCTTGAAGAAACAGAAGAGAAGCTTCGCAAGGTCAAAGAGGCCGCCGGAGCAGTGGGCAAGGAGCTTACTGAAGCAGAGTGGATGACCTTCTTGGACGATGCTTGGGAAAACGACAAATGGGAAGAAGAAATGAAGAAGCGTTTCGGCGACGAATACTACGCCGTAGAGGATGACGGCGCAGCTGACGCCGAGTCGGACGACCAGGACAATGATGAAGACAGCAAGAAGAAGAAGAAGCAGAAGCATCCCAAGAAACCGAAATGGGACGACGACATCGACATCAAGGATCTTGTTCCTGACTTCGAAGACGATGAACTCGCCGTCCCGGGCGTCTCGCTAACAGATGACGACGACAACAAAAACAACCAAGAAGAAGAAAACGAAGACCGACCTTCCAAAAAGCGCAAAACAGCCGACCACAAGCGCGAACGGCTGGAATCTCAAAAGAAGGCCCGTCAAGAACGGTCCAAGCTAGAAGCCCTCGTCGACTCCAAACTCGAACTCACCAACCACGACCTCCTCAACTCGTCCAACTCGGGCGTGGCCTTCCGCTACCGCGAAACGTCGCCTCAGTCTTTCGGCATGACGGCCCGTGACATTCTCCTCGCCCCGTCAGATAAGCATCTCAACGAATTCTTCGGGCTCAAGAAGCTAGCCTCATTTAGAGATGCCGAGAAGAAGCGCCGCGACAAGAAGCGTCTTGGGAAGAAGGCCCGGCTTAGGGAGTGGCGAAGAGGTACCTTTGGCAGGGACTATGAGAAGGACGGTCCTACGTATGGATTTGAAAAACTCATGGAAGGCGGGGAAGATGCTCTGATGAAGGATGCGCCAGAGGTGAACAAGGATGATGATGGAAACGTGGTGGTGGGTGACGTGGGTGGGAGGAGGAAGAAGAGAAAGAGGTCCAAGGGTCGTACGAAGACTGATGGTGGTGAGGTCGATGCCGAGTGATGGATCAGACGTCTTTGGTACCAGGGAAGCTGAAGGTCAAAGGTTGGAAAGCTTCCATGTTTCAGCCTAGTCGATGCGAGGTGAAGTTGGCGTATAGAACGGCCTTGGTACCATTTTCACCTAATTTTTTTTTTTTTTGGCAAAACCTCGTAGTCAAGCTTGCTCGCATTCGTTTCATTCTTGCCATTTCCGCCCGGGGTCCTCGATCGGTGCAGACGGTGGATAACAAAATTTTCACTCGGGAATGATGAAGTATGTAATAGTCTCGATAGATTCATTTTGGGGTATATGAGAGTATTATTCACGCTCACCCCCCTTCCAGACGCTGTGCAATCAATGGCCGAGTGTGCAGCATGAACTACATACCAAAAGAAACCCCCCAAAAAGGGCCGCATTGGTATTATGTATGTATGCACATGACGCTGCCTGATTCACTTGACCGACCAATTTAGATAACGCGTGGCCCAACTGGTGGAATCGGTCTAGTCTTGCGGTGAAAGTGTTCGCCTCTACATGGATGCCGAATATTCAAAAGTCTTAGTAGTAGAATCTCCAGGCCCTTTCAGAGTATTCAGAGTATTCAAACAATCAAACTGCTCCACATAATCCTTTCAACTCTTTGTTCCTGCTGAAGACGTCTAGGGTTCTTTTCTCTACTCATACATGCTCTTCCCCCCCCCCTCCTCTCCCCCCGGTTGAGCGTGAAGAGAGCCATGTTATAATGCATGTCGCAAACCCTCCATGCTCTGATGTATCCCCACGCCGTTTGCCCCAAGTATGGAGTTGAAGGGATCAGTGGTGCCATGACTGGGTGCCTCACCTTCTCTGGGAATATTCATGTCTTGCAAATCAGCTCGCGGGTCCAGGTTGAAAGGCATGACCCACCCTGCTGGGAGATCGCTGCCGTTGAACTCGACGAGGCCATCGGCACCGATTTGACCCTGACTGTGAAGATGGCGAGTAGGTGGATGCCCGCCGTTCACTTTGACTGCTTGTTGGTTGTGATCCAGCATCTTGCTGTGACTTGCATTCTTCGCTTGCCAGTTCGCTGCACTTGAATCCATCATGTTTTGTCCTCCAGAGGACAGACCATAACCAAAGGATACATGTGAATCCAAGTTCGGCGATAGGTCGGCACTTCCTCGATGGCCCATGTTGTTCATTTGCAACATGTCAGGAGCAAAGAACGGAGACTGTCCAGGTCCTGGCGGAGGAAAAGGTGAGGTTTGGACAGGGCTCATGGGAGACATTGCTGTGTAGGGCTGGGTATGGACGTGCGATAAGGGCACCGGGTTGTATCCGGCGGACCCAGGTCCATTTGCCCGGCCATTACCACCGACCGACACGGACAGCTGTCGCGATGTTGCTCGCTGACCAGACTTGTTGGGCAGACCGGCAGTTGTTGACTGGCCCGCGCTATCGATTGCCTTGCCATTGTTCAGTTTGTTGCCAGCGGGCTCGTTCGACTTCTTCGTCATCTGCTTTCGTTTGCTTGCGGGACCGTGTGCCACCGCCCCGCCTTCTGTGCTCGATGGTGACGCTAGACTGGTAAAATACTCCTCGACTGACTGTAACTCAGGCTTCTGTTCCAAAACGGCATCTTCTCCTCTCTCCCTCCTTCGCTGTACTGTTGGCTCTACCACGTCAAAGTCGGAGACACCATGCGGATACCTGTTGAACCAATCCGCAAATTGCAAGACTGGCCATGCTCCTAACCCTTGGGTACCGAGTTTGCCTGATCTGGACGCTTCCAGTGCATTTCGATACTGCGTGCGAATGTTTTCAACCATCCAGTGAAACATGCCCCAATACCGCATCGTCTTTCGCAAAAACTTGATGTTGATCCCGGCATTCACTTCTGCAGTCGCCTTGACGGCAGCGTTGCTGGAGAAGATGCCGAAGATGTGGATGTTCGTCGCAGAAAAGGCACAATAGCCTGCAAAAGGAGCCGTCACGTTGCATTTGGCTTGCTCGGCATCTCTCAACATCTCGGAAATTCTGTTCGCCGCAGTGACAGTCTGCGCGCTGGCTTGTGGAAGAAATTCTGAAGACACATCCTTGCCGCCGTCAGTGGCGGCCCGCGCAGCTGCTGCCTTGTGCAAGAAGAGGGCGTTTTGCTGAATCGACAAGTGCATCAACAGAAACTGACTACCGGTCTTTTCAGTCGCATGCAGGTTAAGATTGTCAACCGAGTATTTCAGAGATTCTGGAAGAGTGCGTTGTAAATCCTCGACTTGTTCAACAAGTTGTGCATGAAAAGATCGTTCATTGCAGAGAGCAAAGTCTTCCATGTTTTCCCCGCCTTGGTGTAGATATGCAACGATCCTGCCCCATATTGCGATGGCCCGTATGGTATACGCGGCGACGCCCATATTCTCCTCAAGTGGTGTATCCTGTCCGTCGCTCGGAGATTCCGATTGTCCCACGGAACCATCGAGTGATTCTGTCTGTGCAGGTATATCAAGCTGAAAGTACGATTCCTTCACGGGCAGTTGGATCTGAATCAGTTCCTCCTTGATGAACATTGGCCGATCGGAACCGGACGAGTTGAAGCGATCCATGAGAAAGCAAGCCCACATTATACGCCGTCGAATCTCCCGATCAATAAAGCTCAGTGGGGCCTTGTTTCCGCATCCAGAGGTATCATTCTCCAAATCCTTGTGAAGTTGGAGGGCAAACGCCATGCGAATGGCTTGGCCACCCAAAGCCCAGCTGCGTCCGCCATGGCAGGTTCCGAATTCGTGTAGTCCCAGAATTAGAAGACAAGTCAACACGGTCATGTTCGGCCACTCGTAGCGCCTCGTGCAAATATCCCGCGCATGTGATGCCCACTCTTCCCCACGTAAGAACGGTCTCGCTGTCCCGGCAATACTTGACTGCGTTGCAAACCGTGCTGCAACGGCACAAACAGATAGAACAAGGACCGGAGGCAATGTATTGTTCCTGAGGCAAGTGATGTTAGCTTAAACCAAAGTCTCACCAGGATCAACGTCAAGTCTCGAGCGTGAACGCAGAAATGAGAAAGGGTTGGTTAGCCGGACTTACTTCAACTTGCGCATATAGCTAGGTTTGTGTAGAAGATGGTATGCTTGCCCGTAAACGTTGTCAAAAAAGACCTCGGCGAGGTGTTCTTGAATCTCCTTTGGAGGCAGAGCATCAATGCCTTCTTGAAATAACACATGGTCTGCAGAGAAGCTGCCTTCTTTCGCAGCCGAGTCCTCGTCCACGCTCTCAGCACCTTTGACCCTGACCGATGGTGCCTTCGCCCAGGATTCCAGGTCTGAGCCAAAAGCTTCCTCGGCACCTCTTTTTTTGGATGCCGACTTGTTCCCCGCGTTCGCCCCAAGAAAGGCAGGCCTGACTATTGCTCTGGTGATGAATGATGTCGCGTCTTGATCTGGTTTGGGGATTATTTTGATGATTCGATCCTCCATCCGCTTTAACCGCTTGTCAAGCATGGCCATGTAGTCAGTGCGGGGGGCTGCTTTTCGAGTTGTGACCTTGTACACGCAAGGGATGCGTGATCTTAGACAGTGCTTGCAAGCAGGCTTTTCCCCGGAACAACGGATCTTTTTGCGACGACAGGCAATGCACGCAAGAGGCAAGCGCTTACGGTCCTTGCCAGCCTTTGTCTTGAGCTCACTCCAGGCTGGAGGCGCGCGGGACCTGTCATTTCCATTCCTGCTACCAAGATCGGTACCGTCTGCCCTGTTATTTCCTAGTAAGCCAAATTCATCAGTGCCGGCATCTTCGAACGAATGCTCTGCGGGAGAGTTTCTTTCGCCACCACCATCGTCGACGAGTTCCAGACTTGTTCCACGATGGCCTTGGTCAGAGCTGAAGGCCGGGCCGGGGGTACCGGACACGGAAGAAATATGATGGGTCATTGGTGGCCCGTTGCTACTCAGCCCGTTGCTACTCAGCCCATGATGTTGTTGTGTGAAGCCTGCGCCAATGTGGTTGCCGTAGGACACGTCGGGCATGTTCATCATGTGGCTTTGGTCTATACCACCAAATGGGTAGGTAAAGTCGTGGAATGCATTGCCCTCCATGACGGCTGGAGAGCTCTCGTTCATGGATCCAGAGCCTTGCTCGTGGTACATGCGATGGGAGGTGATGGGGTTGAGGAGTGGTTGAGCATGTTGAATCTGGTGAGGGTTGGTGCGATGATGGTCGCCCGTCATGATTCCGCCAGCAAGCCGCAAGTCGCCTCAAAGGCAAGCGGGGGGTGGAGAGCTCGAATTCGCTTGATCTGAGAAGAGTGCAAGTGTTTTACGCCATGAGAAGGTGGTTTCGAAATACAGGTCGGCACGACTGAGACGAGTGAAAACGTGGTTTTATTCCAGAGCCCAGTTGGATGAGCGCGGCACTCATGGCCCAAGGTCCGTAGGCGTAGGCAGGTGCGCAAGAAGACCCGGCACTTCGGCACAGCCGGTGAAGAACTATGGCCGCCGACGTCGCGATTTCACCGGAAATCCCCGTCCGCCAAAGACTCTTCAGTGTACACCAAAAGATGTGTCGTCGGGAGTGAGCAGGCCCAAGAAAAGCAGAGCACGAATTCTGGAGGAAGGAGAGGAACGTGAAAGACGTCAAAGCAATAGGTCAACGGCCGAATGGCAGCCCTTGGGGCGGAAACGCTTGTTAAAGTAAAGGCTTGGAGGGAGAGTCAGCATCTTAGATGACCAGGACCAGACCGGTAGAAGTACATGAGTGCAAGCCACTTCGCCGGGACGCCATGGCACAGCTCTCAAGCACGAACCAAGACGGTTCAGTGTGTACTCCGTAGGGCCAGACACTTCGCGAGTGCTCCTTGTTCATACCCTGTAAGTCTACGCCTTCTCTGCCCCATCGACTGCCAGAGGTCCCGTCCGGTGGCTAGCATCCTGGTCTCTTCGCGGGATCCTGCTATACTGGTTTTAGAGTAGCGGGCGGTTGAGAGGTGGAACCCTGCCCAATCTTCGGGGGGGGGGGGTCCATGAAGTCCATCGGCCCATGGAGGAGGGTGGTGGGAAAGGAAGGGCGTGACGACATGACGGCGAACGGTTTTGGGGAGAGGGTGGGCAGTCTGCGAAAGGAAAATGCACTCAGCACCCAATGTTGGTCTAGAGAAATGCAAAGAGTCAAAGACCAAATGCGACATCGCCGGCCTTCACCAGTCTGCAAAAGGAAGTGGAAATTGACTGGCACATGGCACAACAAAGATACACCCCGTACCATTGCCTGCTTTACCGCCAGGTCTGAATTCTGAATCGGGTGGCGCGGCGCAACTTCATTCGGGACGCGGCGTTGCTGTAGTCCGCAGCCCTGCTTGAGAACACGTACGTACAATGTACGTACTGAAGCGGGTGGCAGAACTTGTGATCCCGGCCGGCCACCACCGCTGTGATATGGTTAAACTAGGGGGTTGTCATTGTTGTCCCCTCCTTTGACGGCAGGCCGTGTCAATTTCCCATCTGCTCACTTCAGGTATATCAATAATTACAAAAGAGAGGAGGGGGGACAAACTTATGGGACTGTTGCGTGGGACTTGTAGTCCTCTGCCTTCTACCTGGCCATCTATGAACTTGCGAGTTCGCAGTTAGGTTTACAAACTATTGGCGCTGGCCGTATAATAAGAACATTCTGAGCAGTCGGCATAAAATATGTCTTACTCGGAAACGTTGTGCAGCTTAAAAAAATGCTCTTATGTGTCAAAGAAAGAACTCGTCGACTCTGGTAGCGTGGGGAAGACTATCAGGACGCATTAAATCGTGAGAGACAACTTGCAGAACTTGATATGAGCCTACTTACACTGAATAAATGCCTTATCAAGTAGTCCATCCCATATCTGGACAGGTGGTCCGACGGTGTAAGCTACGGTGCAATTCCATGTGCTAAACACAGTCCAACAAATTGTTGACGGCGTCTCGAACGGTGTGTCTCACCAGCAAAGGAGCTCCCAATCACTTCCACATGCGATATTGATCAATCCGGCGCATTTTGGGGGGGGAATAGCCATCTCCTCCAATTTGCTGGTTTGCGCGAAGTTGGATAGAGCTGAGAGCTCAGAGGCCCAGGAGGGCCCAGGAGGATATTGACAAGCAACTGATCGGCGTTGCTAAACACGGCAGCGGTCATCAGATTCGTGTGCTTGATTCAACACAAGCTTCTGCGCACAGACAAAGGAAGGGCCAAGTAAGGCGGCGAAACGAGGCCACGACATGTCGTAGTCTATCCTTTGCCATTCCCTGTGTGGTGGTGGTGGTGGATGTGCCTTGGAAAGCGGCGATGGCTCCCATTGGATTAGGGTTTATCCTTGCAGACGCATGCAGATCGTTTCGGACGTCACCATGTCTGGCTGTTGTTGCGGGGAAAGTGAGCAGTCGCGTGAAATCAACGCTCTTTCAAACCAACCTTGCGAAACCCGCTGAAGGACCACCAGAGGGGCGACATAGTATGACGGATGGGCAGGACGACTCAAGTGGTAGGAGACCCGAGGAACAGTGAGTGGGTTTGTGATGATTCTTAGCGCCACCCGTTGTGCGTCTGGCAAGTTCCGATGAGGTTAGATGTTCTTCATATTATAATAGCATCCGGCGGGAAGCATTAAACGGGCGGCTGACCGCTTCCGGACGCATCGTGCATCGCGAAGCCCTGAATCATGCAACCTAGATTATGGACTGAGAAAAGTAACAATCATGGCAGCCGATGTCGTTGTGGCCCCAGTCCAGTTCCCGGTCTGGGGTTGCAAGCAGGAAGGTTCGTGTGAGCAGCTCCTGCCAGCAACGATTCAGGTCACACATTTTTTTTTGTATTTTTGTATTTTTGTGCCACTGTCAAGCTTCCAAACACCAGGCCCTGCACGCGTGACACCCATCTTGCCTGACATCCCTCGACATTGACCACTTGGTCACAATTTTTTCCTTTCCAACGCGCATGTTGAAGACTGGCCGTCTGTGTGTTTTTGCTGGTGGCTATCGCACTGACACATGTGTTGTGTACGTAAGACACCGACGTTGACTTTCGTTAATCTCACTGACGGGTTGGTTGGTTGGTTGGTAGGTTGGGCCCAGGCAACAACGGGCTGCGTACGACCAAGCACTGCTCTTCCTGGAGTACGGTATTCACTCCGTTGTGCTGTCAAGTTCAAGAGGCAATTCTGGTTTTGCAAAATCATACGGCCACGGAAAAATCAACATGAAAAATGTCGTCAATCACGAGGCAGTGAACTGCACGATAGCCGACAGATGCACGTGAGCTGCAAGTAATCACCAACACTATAAAATTCCCAGCAATGTTGACATTCTGGGAAGGCAAGGCAATCAACTCTTGCATTCACTCGTACAAGGATGCGTCGTGGTCCAGAACCAGGTGGCCCGCTCGTGGTGGATGCCATCTTGGCCGGTCGTCTGTGCGGCGAAAGCGAATGCCGGGTGATCTTTCCCTTTCCTGGAAACAGTTGCAACCAAGCACCAGGCTAGAACTCAAAAGATGACGATGATATTGACCATTGTCAAGACGTTGTGTTTGTGAGTTGTCAAGTATACCAACATTCCATATAACCAAACTAGATTCTTTCCTTTTTTTTCTTGCCCTATCAGTACCGTCTCAAGCTACTGTGCTCGTCAAAGATCATCCATCCTACGCCCATCAATCTTGTTTGATGTTTACAAACCATAAATGCAAAGCAATCGCATCACCTAAAGCTTATGTGTCCTGGGATAACCTCGATGACAATTACTTCCAACTTCGGGCTTCCGGTGCTCACAGACACGTGAATTGACCAAAAAATCCCTCGCTGGTACGTACAGGTTCTTCGAATTCGCAGGAGGCTAAAGGGCACGCTTGAAGCGAGTAATGCGTCTTTGTCGAGGTGCCAAATGCACACCATTCTTCACAACGACCAAGGCCACCTTCACCTTGCCTTTGAATTCAGCATTGTGTATGAGAACTGGGGCCAGTGAAGGCGACTTTTATGCGCGACTTTCGCTTTCGCCAGCGACAATCTACCCTATCACCAGACTCTCAGTTACAGCCTAGCACAGACCGTCTTTTTGCAGGCATTAATCTATTGAGAATCATGTCGACTTAGATCAAGTTTTCATGAAGATGATTTCAATCAGCTCGCAGGGCGCTACCCCCAGCAGTCGTCGCGTACTCAGCCATCATGAGAAAAAGGGGCGCGCCAGGCCCCCATTCAGTCATTCAGGAAATCGTTTATAATGTGCTTGATCCTGGGAATAACAACCCCTTGGGGACCGCCATAAAATATGTATATCCATCGCATCCTTGGCCAATGATGCGAGCGTGCCGTAAAACATGCTGGGCATGTGTCCGCATCCAGTACAACCCTCCCAATGGGATGCATGCCTCCCACGAGCGTAGGGCAACCCCCTCCCCGGTGCGACAAAGCCGATAACTAATCTACATATGTAGAGCTTTGCCCTCACATGCATTAAGATGCGCTCCTGACAATTTTAATCAATGACCGCTACGCCCAGCAGTCGATGTCTACTGTATGTGCAGACTGATACGCAACTGGGCATTTCGTACTGACCTGATTGTTGTAACATTTGGTACAATTTTAATTTTTTTACCTGTGCTTCGAAAGATATCGTGCCCGGCTCTACTTCGTACATGGCGCATATACTCGGAAGTTATTTCATCTACGACTTGTCATCCCACGCAGGCACCTTGAGGCTCAGATAACCAGGCTCAGCAACTGATCTTTCGACAGATCATAAGTGAGGCTATTTTTAGCTTTCAAGAACTGCTGGTGGCTTGAGGCGGATCAGAAGCCAATCGGCAAGGTGAGAAGCCTTGGTTTATATGGCATTGCCATCATCAAACCATGGTGCTTTGCAACAGTCTACTTGCTGCTTGCCTAAGACTTTGAACTCACGAAAGTGGGCAGAAAGTATTCTTTGCTCGGATTACAGACATTTTGGCATTAGGCGGTGTCAGCTGGTCAATGCTCTACGAATCATGGCAGATGCCGCCTCCATACTCTAGGTCGTGAGCATCCGAAATTGAGCTAACAATCAGTATCCGATACTAAACGCAAGGTGTGAGTCGCAGACTGCAATATACATGCATGTGATCTGGGATGCGTATTGTTTCGGGACGAGGCCTTGGCTGCATCACGCTTGACCAGACGTTGGCTAAAGACACCAAATGCGAAATATGTACTATCTATCAACTAGAGGATTATGTAGAGGAGCTATCATGACGATGGGCCCGTGGCATCATCAGTGCGCGGCGAAAACACGCATGTCCGTCTATGGAGTGGCGCCAATATCGGCACTATGGACAAAGGACAAAGGCAGGGCGGTCGAGTCTCATCGTTGCCCTTCGGCCCTTTATGTTGCAGATATCACTTTTGTGTGTTTTAGCATCTGCTTGCTGGTCTTCTAGAAGCCAACGGTGTAGCCGTGGTTCCGAGACAGTCTCAAAAAAGCCACCATTATCGGAACAAAGCGACGTCAACCCTAGCAATCATTATCACAAGGTCTAAGCTCGCTTATTAATTACTTGCACACAACAGAAGGTTGATTCCTTGCCACCAAGGCGAGACGCATTCAAAAACTGAGTCGTTGAGAAAATTAAAGCCCTTGCCTGAGATCCGGAATATTGTTTCATCCAAACTCTATAACTGGTCACACCAGAAGACGGTGATGCATGTGGACGCTCAGGAATCTAGGAACATGGGTAATAGTCAACGCCCAAATGCTGCTGCACAATGACTCCGTACAGTCGAGTCAAATACATGAAGCTCGCAAGCTACACCACATGTTCTTTCTTCCGATACCACGAAACAATGGGCTTCTTGAATAGGGTTGGGAGAAGAAGAAAAGTTGTGGCCATGGGACACTATCATGCGACGTGAGCAAGAATAATTACGAGTCACAGAGAATGAGTATGTAGAATTCAATGGGCCACGCCACTTTTCCTTTTGGGTTTTTGTCTAATACGGATCACAAGTAGAACATACATACGAACGTACATATGTATATGTATGTATGCGCAATCAAAGAATGGATATTTCAGGGCTCCCTGGCGATTCCCCAGCGCTGCATATGTAGATCACACAGTGTTTGACAATGGATGGTAGCAATATTGCCATGTAACCGCGGTGATGTGGAAGCGCAGAAAACTGGAGCAAGCAACAGCCGACAGCCAGCGTCTCCATCTGGTACTACCATCTACGAGCCGGCGGCTTCTTCCGCGAAGAGGCCCAGAGCAGAGAGGCCCATTAATACTATCCATCTACGGAGTACGGAGTACGTCGTCCGACAATCCGGTTCACCATGGTCCCGTGGTCACACATGAAGTAATGTTGGAACAAATAGTTCGTGTTGAAAGTAAACAAGACCTAAGAAGCCTAAGAAGGGGTGGCTTGGAATCTATAACATGACCTGCTATGTGGCATAGCAGGTTCCATGACTCGCTGTCGCTGTCGTTAAAGGCTTATGTAGGAGCGTACTCGGTACATAAAAAAGCCAATTGCACCAAGGCCTGATGCGTAGAATAGAGAGCTCTTAAGGGGTCACAATTCTAGCCACATAACTTAACAACTCCTCCCCCTTTTGCTCAATGGTACACGCAGCATAACTGCCCCCCTGTTCTACATTGCCCTGTATTGCCTGCTAGTACAGCAGCTACTTCGTACTTGACTTGGAATTGACTATGCGGTCTTTTTGTATTTCTATCACACTAGAGCGTAGTTAGCATTAAGACTACTAAAAGGGCAGAGGCTAGGCAAATCTTATCGCTAACGTCGGGCTTATTCCGATCATCGCACCAAATACAATTAGCCATGGGCATGGCTGGGATTAAGAAGAGTAAGAAGAGCTTCATTTTGGTTGTCTACTCCGTAGTATGGATTGGATTGGATTGGATTGGTAAGTGGGAAGGAGAAGTTTGTTAATACTAGCAAGCTAGTTGAACATGCTAGTAGGCTGCCTTTATATCTTCACGAACGGGAATCTCGGGAAGCAGGTTTACAGAGGTCTGCGTCAAAAGTCGTGTCCCCTGCACCAGACCCCGCACAATAACCTATTTAGCCAGCTAAATTTAGGATAATAGAAAGGGTAATAGGCCCATGTATTTATTGAAACACTTAGCCCACTACGGAGTTGTCCGTACATACACATATGTACATACGTCTGTACATTGTAGAAAAGGGAGGACGGATGAAACGAAGGGTGCAGGGGTTGCCGAATTCAAGAAAAAAGGGGTACGGCTAAAGATGCATAAATAACATTCACGCCTTCAGGTTGCGGCCCCGTCTGCACCAAGGCAGCCAGCCAATGGCAGCAGCGACCGGCTGACCCCGTTTGGCCGCACAGACAATTGGTTCCAATTGGTTCCAGCCGCCTGCAGCCCTAGATGCTGCCTGGACAGGACAGGTGACAGGCAGGTGACGGGCAGGTGACGGGCAGGTGACAGCAACTTGGCTCCCTTGTTGCCATTGTTGGGCAACCTTCTCGACTTGTCCCGTGTCTCGTCAAACCCATCCATGTTTCGTCAACAGCCCAACCATGCATGCATGCATGTCTTGTCGACAAGCTGTGCCTCGACAACGTTGTCACTCCGTCACTGTGTGTGTGTGTTGCTCCGACTCTCCGTCGACCCAGGCTTGACGACTTCGGGCAGGTTGACAAGGCCGGGCTGGGCTTGCTTCTACCCTGCCCCTGCCCCTGCCCCTGCCCCTGCCCTGCCAACCTGTGTACATATGTACATATTACAACGCATCCTGCCATCCTGCCTCTTGTCGCCCGCCTCCATCGATCATCCACAGTTCTGGTTCGTGTCGCACCTGGCCATGGCGCTGCAGTATCTCATAACCCATGTCGCGCATCATGATCCTCCAGCGCAGGCCTGGCCATGCCATGCCAATGCCCAGCCCCGGGTGGTTGACATACTTTTTCGGGTGAGCCTTTTTTTTTTTTTTGTCTTTGAATACATATGTAAGCACTGGATGGGGTTGGCTAACGCTATCGGTACCTCCCAGACGACTTGCTCCGAAATTCCTTGATTCAGTTGCAGATGTCGATGGCCTTTGCACTCACTCGATGTCTTGTCACGTTGTCACCACCCCGTGCTTTTGTACACACAAGCATTGCGGATCCTCTTGAGTCTCGAATTCATCTCCTCCTCCCTGACTAGCCTGCCAGCAGTAGTAAGTACCCTGGCAATAGAAGATTCCACAGATTTGGTCATGATCCATCCACATATCTGTGTTTTATGTTGACGACGACGAGGGACAGTATCAAGCAAGTTGGTGGGGCCTCCTCGTCTGGCCTGTCTTGTTGTCCATCTACTTCTGGTCTGCTTGCATTTGTATTTGCGTTGATACAAATTGTATTCTAAGCAGCCAGCCATGATGGTTTTATTGATGGTTGCCTCGGGTCCAGCCCCGGCGTTCTATCAACTTTCGCGCCACGAACGCTTCAAACTTGAGTGTCCCGAGGGAAACCTATGTATTATTGGGTTTGCCATCAAGTTGGACCTCAAGTTGGGGGCCTTTGACCCTCAGCGTTCCTTCCTGGTACTCCCTCTACGTGATGCTCTCCACGACAAAGAGTTTGAGAGTGCACTTGGAGCCCTGACAGCCATGGTGACATGTATTTAGTTTCTGGCGGCACGAAACAGACTCAAGTAAAGCAGGGGGAAGTGGGAGCTAGCTTGCCCGCTCAACCGTGTTGCTTTCTCTGGTGGCCGACATTTGAGACAAGCAGGACCGCCATTTGTTTTCGTCACAATCTGGGCCTCCAGCCCTTTTACATCATCACTTCGGTGCGAGGCAACCTGGCGCCAATACCCAATAGACTCTGCGTGCATCCGTTGCAGACCCCAGACGCCTCTTCTAGTTGTCGCACCACCAAATGTCTTTATCACGTACTCTGTAAAGAAACTGATGAAATTGATGAAGAATACGTTGTAAAACTTCAAGTGAGCGTGAAGAAGGAAGATTGCGTTATTGACTCGGCGTCATCTTCATCAGGCAGGTCAATCCCAATGGGTTCTTGGATATTGAACCCCGGTTTGGCATTCATCGTCGCACTATAGTCTACTTCCTACGTGTCTATAACCATCGTGCTTTCAAGTCGGTACAGATGACGAGGAGCACATGTTCATGTCGTTTAGCTCATGCCTCATTTTTTCAGTACTTTTCGTACCATCTAGCCAAGCGCTGTACAATATTCACTGCTATCCATATCAACATTCGATGGGGTACAGCGGACGGGGACTAGATCAAAGTCTTGTTTGTTGCCTTTGAAGTCAGTCTCACGGTGCTCCCGATGAGCGCGAGAAGTACTTTTCTGTTCCTTGGTTACTTTTTGCGTTTGTCATTAATCAACACGTTGGTGAAGCAAAACTCAGTCCATAGTCATGAATTTGATTGGTCTACTCCGATACCTCGCCATGACATCTAGTTTCCCGCGGAACGACCAAAGGCGGAAGCAGGAGGGACTCGACATTCTAAATGGATGGATTTATCCAAGGGGGTATCTAAATCAAAACTCTCATCAACCAGAACCGATATACACGGGCATGCCGTACACCACCACTGCCGCAGCATTCAGGTACCTGAATTTGCAGGCATCTCGAGCCTTGGCCACAGCTTCCGGCAACGACGACGAGGCACCCTCGCCGCCGCTGTGCGAGACGTGAACGTCTCCTTCTTCGCCTACACCTCGTCCATCCCGGGCCTTGCCCTTGCCCTTGCCACCGCCCCCCTTCTTCTTGTCCTCTTCTCCAAACGTGCCCGGCGCAAACAGACCCCATTCTTCAAAGGTCCTCCCCGCAAAGCGATCGATGTCTCGATCCGTCACGTCCCATAGCGTCCCGACGACTGCTGGGCACCCAGCCAGCATGTAATTCCAAACGGGGCCGTGGCATTCGAATTCTCCCGCTTCCGTGAGCGATGCCGAGCTGCATCCCATGAGAAACGTGGCCGGCTTGCACTTGTCCAGGCGCCGGATCGTCTTGCCGCGTACGTACTGTGCGCCGCTGCCGTGGCCAAAGTACAGCAGAATCTCAGACTCGGAGAGGGCCTCTTCGAATTCGGTTTCGCTCGGACTCTTGTTGACGATGCCGTTCCAGCTCGAGAGGGTCTTGAAAGAAGGCTGGAAGAAGTTCTGCGTGTTCTTGAGATCCGACGACGGGTTCAGAATGTAGGTTCCCGCATTTCGCGACACGTAGTGCCCGCCCCGTGCATCGGACGTGTTGCTCGGCAGATTGGATTGCGTAATGAGCTGCCGGAGGCATGCCAGAGATGGAACGCGCGATACCGCCAGTCCCTGCATGCAGGGCAACGACTCCCAGGGGAACGCGTGCAGAGCCTTGTCCAGGACCAGTATTGTGTGGCTGCCCTCTTCTCTCTCCGACGACGACGACGACGACGACGACGCCGGCGACTTGGCGGCTGAGTAGTACCCTCGGAGAGCATCGTATGCCTCCACCACCATGGCGTCAAAGTCAATCTCGTCGTACGCGTTCCTCTCTCCGTGAAACTGAAGAATGTCAACAACAAAGTAGAGCAGGTCATTCAAAGCCTCATCGTAGTCGCAGTCAGGGTCCGCCGGATCACCGAGGCCAATGAAGAGGTCTAGGACTCGAGGGTCGAGATTGATGCCTTGTGCCTTGGTGGTGGTCCTTTTGCCGCGCATCCGGTTTCGAGACGGAAGACCTCCGTCCAGGATTTGCTGGAAGCTCCTTTGGAAGCGAGCCAGCAGATCAGACCGCCGCTGGTGTTGCGAAAAGATGCCCTTGAAACCCCCCAGCCATGTCGTCTCGATTGTCAGAAGCAGATCCCTGAGCCTTGCGTCCAGTGCCTCTCGCTCAGACCACCACTCGTTCCTTTCGCCCCTGGCGGAAAAGTCCCGCGCCGAATGACTGGTCTCGTTGGCGAGCCTGATGATGTCGAGAAGCTCCTCGCGGCCATGCTCGAAATTGAACACTTCGGAATCGGCGTCGCGGCTGTTGGCACGCTCGAGCGGGAGCCGCAGGATGAAAGGGCTGTGCCCAGCCTGCAGCTTGGTGACGGAAAGATCGTGGCGGTTGCCGCTCAGCGACAAGGAGATGACGGACCAGTTCTTGGGAAGCAGATCCACGTACGTCTTGTGAAACGTGGACAAATCCGGGGACACCCCTGTCGTCGTGCTCCCGGTGAGCCCTGCTGGCAGATGATTGCTCGTTGAGCCACTCGGGAATCTGACTCGGGGTCGTCCCGGAGACGACGGGGCTGTCAAGGTGTTTTGCTCGCGTGCCCACGTAATGTTGCGGGCCAGATCGACCGCCACCGTGGCAAAGGCTGACGAGAGGACCGCCTTTGACTTGCCGGCCGTCGTTGCAGACAGGAGGATGATGGTGTTCTGCAACAGTGTGGAGAGACGGTGCACCATGGCACTATCGGAAACCGACAAGGTAAACCCGTGCGCGTTGATCAAGATATCCTGGGCTTGCCCGAGCGCATCTGCAAAAGCCGGAGCAGCGTTCTTGCACTTGACAGTCTTCTGGGCCGTGGTGCGTCCCCGTTTGGGCGGCGATGCCATGGGGCTGTTCTTGTCCAGGGATGCCCTGTCTGTGCCGCAAGAGACTGCAGGGAACGAGATTGTGGAATCTTGCATGACGGAGAATACGGGATCCGATATCATCTGTTCCATGCTGTGGCCAATGAGGGATGCAGCCGTCATGACCTGCTCTAGAGGAAGAGTTCCAAAGAGCTTTGGTAGCTCCTTGGCTTGTTCAAGGTTCGACAAGGCCGACGTCCAGTCCTTCTTTTGAATATACCCTATTGCTCGTGACAGGAAAACAGCGGCAAGCAAGGATGATTGGTAAACGTCCTTGGGAAGCTGGCGGCAGTCATCAGGCGGCGGCGACTTGACCTTCGCCATGCCCTGTCGTTTGGCAACTCTTGCGACGGTGTTGGCAGTAGTAGCCTTGGTCGCCTTGGTTGTCCCGCCGCCTCGGGTTCGGGTGCTTCTCGCTGACGCCGCCTTGGCTTTGGCTGTGTTGCCTGCAGATGTGCCTTTGTCTGGCGAATCGATGCTGCTGCTGCTGCTGCTGCTGCGGCTCAGTAGACGTAAAGTGTCTTCTGCAATGGAGAAGAACTTGTCGGCATTCTCTTCCTGTCCCATTTCCGAATACATCTCACCCAGCTTGCACGCAAACTGAACTCGTGCTGAGCAAACATCACGGGGCATGTCGTCCTGGGCCGCCTCCAATATTTCGAGCGCTTTCGTAAGCCTTCCCGCTTTCAGATATATCGAACCAGTCCATGCCGCGACTTGAGCACGATACAGCGACGATTGAGTGCTCTCAGCTATCTTGCGAGCAGATTCTGCATAGTAGACCGTTTCTTGAAACATGCCAATATGAGCATATACCGATGAGATATGTAAGAGACATCGTAGGAGCGGAGCTGCCAAACTCCAGAATCGAGGACCTGCCGTAAGGGTTTTCGGAGTCTTCATGTCGATGCTTGTCATGGTGGTCTCCGAGATGCTTGAGTCAACGCTCGATGAAGCTGCCTCAAGCTTGGCCCAGTCATGGGACAAGGTGCGGACACCAGTCTTGATTGTTGCGAGAGCATCATCAATGTCACCGGTCTGTAGGGAGACTATTGATTGCATCAGGGCCGACATTGACAGCATCACATTCGCTTGAGCTCTAGACTGAGCCCAGGTTGAGTAGGAGTCCCCGCAGATCTCGTTTGCCTTTTGTATGCAGTCCGAACTGTTCAAGATTTAGTGCTCGTTAGGGGCCCAAGTTGGATCAAGGAGTAGTAGGTAGGTTTTACTCACGCTTCTTCCCAGCTACCGACACCCGCGAAATATTCAGCCTGGGACAAGTAGAAGTCGGCGACAACCCCTCGCGATACTCCTTCATTCTGCCTGAGCAGATCTTGAGATATGCCCAAGGCTTCAGAAGCTTGCGTGAATCTGCCAATGTTGACGTACTGTTTGGCTAAATGGCTGTGACCCAGAACAAGGCCATCCTGGAACGAGCCCGAGGATTCTGCCACTGCCCTGGACATGGCAACTGTCAACTCCAGAATGGCGATTTGAAGCTGGGCTTCACCGCGCAATTCCGCAAGATCCCTCAATGCTTGCAAAAAGTCGATCAATATTTCGGGGTTATCAATCCTGGCGTGGAGATCCTCTCTGGATTCGCAGCGAGTAAGCATCGATCTCCAGGACGCGATGTTCTCGCCAATGACCGAAGCGGGAAAAGCATCTTGGCTGTTGACCAAAGCAACCATGGAGGAGTGGTATGCCTGCAGATGAGGGATGAACTGTGACAGGCCGCTATCCTCTGCTTTGTCTTTCTTCTGAAGCTGTTCAACAACCTGGCCCAAACTTTCCGAGATTGCTTCTACTTCCTCCCCTTCTCCAATATTCTGATAAAGTAGGTGAAGCAAAATTCGAAATCGTCGGACAGGATACTTCTCAGGTGTGTATATTCGAAGCAAGGCCGCGGGACTGGGATCATGAAGACGGAGAACCTGTCCAGGGGAGGACAGCTCTGTGCTAAGATGCATGAGATGCTCGAGTACGGCTGCACGCTCTTGTTCGGGAAGGAAGAAAGTCCAGTCGTTCCAAGACTTGTCCAGCTTTGCAATTGAGCGCAAAGTACGCGATAGTGATGAGGCTTTCTCGGTCGTCGCCCATGCAAGGGGCGGCGAAAGTGTCGTCAGAGCTGTTGCAACGTCGGAGAGGACACCATCTTCTGCCATGTTGGTACAGATAGACCGCAGAGTTGCGACTGCGTCTTCACTTCGGCCCGCTCCTTTACAGAGATCGGCAAAGAGCTCCAGTTTCATTGATAGCTGTGCCTTCTCTTTGTCAACAGATGATCGCCCCTTCACGCTGTCAATCGAGCGACTCAAGGATTGAAGAAGCTGCTTGTTGAGATCCTTGGACCGATCTTTCATCTTGCGCAACTCCATGAATCTGGAAAAATACAGAGCCGATATCTTGACATGATATTTCCCCAGCTGCTCCGCTCTGGCGGATGACATCGATGCATCACATACAGAGTCAAGCAGGCTGGCACAGTTCTGAAGAACGTCATCCATCTTCTGCCACTCGATTCCTCCGGTTGTGATGTCAGATTTCACAACCATGAGGGTGGCATCCAATGTTTGGTTAATTGACTGCATGATCGCCTGCTTTCGCTGATCGAATTGTAACATTTGCTTTGCTGGGGCATCCTTGCCGGGCGCGATGCCCATCCATCGCCGGACAAAGCGCGGATACTGCAGAAGAAAGGTTTTCAACAAAGTGCTGGTTGTCTTGCAAAGTGGTTTAGAATCGCTCTTTGGGTCCAACTCTCTCATCAACAGACCAACAACCGACCGTCCCACGGCCGAGAGACTTTCGAGAAGCTCGTTGAGTTCGCTGACGGTGCCACTCAAGCTGCCGCCTAAGCTGTCTGTGACTTCTTGTATTGATTGCTCGATGCCCGGATCCACATCTGGTTTCTTCAAAGCAGATGCTAGGATTCGAGCAGAAACGGAACAAATGAGGACGGCTGAGTCAGATTCCTCGCAAAGCGAAGCTTTGAGGCTTTCGAACCAGCAGCAAGCTCCGTCGTACTGCCGAGCCGCATGAGCCATGGACCCCAAAACTTGATAAATGATGGAAAGCGGGGATTTGGACGAGGTGGATGGTTCATGCTTGTTGAGGCGGATGATTTGCATAAGCGCGTCATATGCCGCCGCGAGCGTCTGGTAAAGCAATTTGTCGTCGGCTTTGAACCGTCTTGCGAAGGCACGGACACAGCGACTGAAGGGGGTCAATACATCATCATCAATATTGCCCTGATGACCTGCCAGTTTCCACCACCTCAATTGAGTGCGGAAAGATAAAGACTGGAGCTCGAAAGCGACAAGCGGGCTGGGACTCAACCTAGACTCCGTGGCCACCGAATCCTCCTGGATAGAGATACTCGGTAACATTGACAAAAGGGCCTGAGATACAGAGGCCAGCTGACGAGAAGCCTTTTGGGTCTGCTTTTCTCCGCCATCGGCCAACTTGAGCAATAACACAACTGGACTTGAAGGGGTGTTTTCCAGTAGCTGGGGTAGTAGCGCCTCGATATGCGCCGCCTTTTTCGTGGCACAGACAAGCTTGAGAACTTGGCTCTGCAGAGTAGTGATGATTGGAAGCGTGGCTTTGGAAATATCTCCTTTGAACTCGAGCAGACTTGCGATTTCTGCGGCAGCGGTTGTTCTCTCGGATGGCGCCAACTTGGTCGTCTTGGAACTTTCTATGCGTGCTGCCGGCTCGAGTCGACGCTTCAGTATCCTCATCTCCTTCAGAGCCTGATCGTGTAGATTCAGAGAGAGAAGTTTTCCGATGAATGCTGACATGCCGTTCTCTATCTGGAAGTCGTATTGGGCATCTTGAGCTGCGGATTTCATAGACCGAAGGCAAGCAAACGCCGTGCGCGCGCACTCCACGGCCGCCAGACATCCCGTCGAATGGACTGGTGTTGTAGGCTTTGGCTTGGACATGGAGACACTCGGCGAAGTTGCGACGCGGTTCAAAGTCCTTGGCTGCATTGGCGACAAAGGTGTCGAAAGCGAGCGACGCAATGTCCTCTTCGAATCTGTTCGGGGACCATTTTCGGTCAGTTTGCGAGGTGTTGATGGCGGAACAGGCTTCGCGGCCTCCGTGAGTGTTTTCAAAGTCGAATTGATGACACATGTAGCCAAGACTGTCCTGTCTCTGGCGCTGAGTTGCTCGTCGCGTGAAGTAGGTTTCTTTGTCGCGGTAGCGCTTTTTGCCTTTGATGTAGTAGTAGCAGATGTTGTCGGACGTGAAGCGGAAGTGGAAGCCGAAAAGGGGGTTTCTGTCTCAACGAGAAGTAACTCCTTGAGAGCGACGACGGTAGCGGGTGTGCATGTCGCCGTGGAGGAGATGGCAGCCTTGACGGCGTCGGAAGATGCTTGTAACGAAGCCATGTGGATTAGTATGTGATTAGTCTGTTAATCATGTCGTCGGGACGTGAAGTCGTAGGGGACCAGAAACGCCAAAAACGAGACAAAGAGATGCAATGAATGCCAAAATCCCCAAAAGAAAGACGAAATGCAATTGTGTATGCAGCGGCAATATGCTAGTACTACATGTGCAATAATGTTCGTCCGAGGTTTTGGTGTTGAGATGCAAGCTGGATAACTGGTTGATGTGGGGCGGACCGTCGCGGTTGTCCAGGGCAACGCTGGTTGGTGATGTGGCTGTGGCTGGGCTGTGGACGTGGACGTGGACGTGGCTCAAATTGTCAAATTGATTCGACACCCGCACCCGTCAACACAAGTCTACGGAGAAAACGACGGCCGCCGCTTTGGGGGCGAGGGGATCCAGCCTACAATATGACGACGGCTCGACTTGCACTGCAAGCAGTATGCGCCGGTCGTGTGTGTCTCGGAGCGAGGATACCGATCCAACCATTACGGGCGATTCGCTTTTCGAGCTCTGGACCTGCGACCATCGCCGACGCCGGATTCTGGAGATCTTTGATTCCGAAGCCTTTTCGAAAAGAGAACCGCAAGCTGAACAAAGGGAACAAGTCGAAAGAATGGAATCCGGCGACCTTCTTCATCATTATGTTCCTGTTCATTGGCTCCATGTCAATTCAAATGATTGCGTTGCGGAACCAGTCTGACCGATATAACCGACAATCGACAGTCAGAATAGGACAGCTGCGGCAAGCCTTGATGAAGCTTCAGAATGGCGAAGAGGTCGATGTGGATAAGCTTCTGGGCAACGTTGATGAAGCTCAGAAGGAGATTGATTGGGAAGAAAGTGCGTACCACATGCGGAGACTAAAATTCGTATTCATATTTCAATTCGCTGACCTGAAATCTTGCAGTGTTGAAAGCCATGGAGAGAGAAGAAGCTTCAAACCCGATTGACGAAGGGGCGGAAAAGCCGAGACAGCCAGAGAATCAAAAGAAGACTGCGACGACAAACCCACCTATGACGAAAGAGGTAGAAGAGGGCGAAGAGGCAAGCGTTGAGTCTCCGGCAACCAAGTCAAACACGGCAAATCTTGGCAGCTTCTTCTGACAACCTAAAATGTTCAAAAAGAAAAAGTCTGTATATATCGCATTCACAAATGTACAGTAATCAAGACAACATATCCTTGAAAACGGCCGAATTCGCAAGGGACGTTTTGATCGTTGGGGGGCGATGAGAGCCGGCGCCGGATTCTCTCAACTGTGAGACAAGGGCTGGCAGTAACACATCTGTTGATAATTTGACTCGCACTGCGCCTTCGCCTCTCTGCTGAGGGTCCACGTCGGCAAAGAAGCTATCCTCGCCTCTAACGCCACCCATGTTGACTATGGCGATGGGCATCCCACGGTCCTTTGCCCGTTTGGCCAGCCGCCACGCAGAGTACGTTGCAAGGGACGTGCCGAGAATGAGCAGCCTGCCGGAATTGTCGATGGCATCCTCTGCAGCGGTTTTGACATGGGTTGCGATGCTCTCCCCAAACATGACCACAGCAGGTTTGAGCACGGCAGCAGTGCTGGGCATGGCCCATGCTCCGTCGGAGTCGACCTGAACGACATGCCGTTGGCCGTTGGCATCATGTGGAGGATCTGACAGACATTTCGGACACGGCGGATATCTAAACGTCGTGTATGGAGCCTCTGGCAAATCAACGTCGCCGTCAGGGTTGGCTTTCAGGCCTTTGAACCTTCGTTCCTCCGTACTCTCGGTATCCAAAGCGCCAGAAGCCATGGCCTCTTCCAAAAGCGCCGCCCAACGAGGATTGAGGCGCGACAATTCTTGCTGGAACACATGCCGAGGAAATTCTGTCCGGCAGCTGGTGCAGACCGTGGATCTCAGATAGCCATGTAGCTCGAGGGACGGTATCCGTGGATGGGCGTTGGGATGGAATGAATCAACATTCTGTGTAATGACGCTGCGAACCAAGCCCAGGTCCCCCAAGTCTCTGATCGCGTGGTGGCCCGAATTCGGCAGTGCCTTGTGAAGAGAAGACCAGCCAAGAAAGCTACGGGCCCAATACCTCTTACGGGCCTCGTGATTGCTAGTGAATTCATAGTAATAAATCGGGCGGTAAGACTTGTTGACTCTGTATGTGCCCTTGACCCCTCGGTAATCAGCTAGCCCGGAGGCGACAGATAATCCTGCTCCAGTAAGAACGATGGTCGAGTCGGGGAGATTGCCGGGGGGCGGAGACTGGAAGAAGTTGAGCAAGGCTGAGAGGCCACCTTGGAGGGTTGTAGCAGTGGAGGGGATGATGGTAGGAGAAGCAAGTATGTCCGTATACGGAATACGCATAAGCGGTTTCTTCATTGAAAGAGTATTTGCAAAGTGGCTGATGAGGGCCACCGCATCTACTTGACAGGGTTGACTGATTGTTCAATGGTGATATCGAAGACCCCAAGAGTGACGAGGTTTGTCTCCACACTTTCGAGTGAGAACGTCAACGCACAGCAACGATCTTTTAAATGGGCAGCTGGAACTAAGCTCAAAAAGGAAGCGGTCTCTTTTAACGCATGTTTTTCGAAACAGAGGCACTGTACGGAGTAGTCATCAAAATGGGGTCCCTGACCTGAGCTAACTCGACAAGGTGAACGACTTGACTCGGTGCACCGAGGTTGCATCAGCCCATGCAGCATCTATTCCCGACCGATTCACGCCGTTCTCGCTCCTCGCAACCTCCCTCTTTGACTTTTTTGACCAACAATTTCTCCCTCGCAGACTCAGAGGCGGCTCCTCCCACAGTCACTCAACCTCTCTGCGCCTTGGCTCAATGTCGTCACATGAGCGATAAGAGAGAGAGATAAGAGGATAAGCGATAAGCGATAAGCGATTTCACCTCCGCTGTGCGCTGTGCGCCGCCCCCTCCTAGACCTAGACTCTGCAGAGACGAGAGGCAACAGGCAGGAGCCTTGAACGAGCGCCGAGTCAACAAGCACCCTGGTGCAGACTCAACGCATCAAACTACATTGCATGTCTCCTCAGGTCCGCCGCTCCACTGGCCTGGCCGTGCGGTGCGTGTCTGGGGTGGCGGCCACAGCGGGGGTGACGCCCACCAACGGCACCAACGGCACCAACGGCACCAATGGCAGCGCGCACGCCTCTGCTGCAACTGCAACTTTAAGTGGTCGCACGAGCTGCAGCCGCTTGGGATGCTTGGGACTCCTGAGGACACATCAACCTTCACGACCATCCTCGTCGCTTCGTGGGCAGGCACGCCGCATATTAACACTGAGCCTGTTTCCTGCCTCTTTTCCTACCCGCGCTTGCTTTTCCACCGCTGCCGTCTACAGCTCCTCCACCTCCCTGTCTCATCTGGCCTCCTCGTCCTCGTCCTCGTCTTCTCCGTCTTCTCCGTCTTCTTCGTCCTCTTCGACGACTCACGATCTCGGCTCCAATATTGCCAGCGTCCGTTGCGTATTGCTCCATCTGGCCCCAGTGCGTAGCCGCATCCGTACGCTACCTGCTATCATGGGGTCTGCGCTGAAGCAGACTCGCGACCACGGCGACCATGGCCACGGTCACAGTCACTCTGGCCATGGACATCATCACCATCATCACGACAACACATACCTCACCTCGGCCAATACAAGCGACCCGGGGGTGCGCATCACACGCCTTGGCCTGCTGTCCAACTTGGGAATGGCAATTGCAAAGTTTATCGGTGGATGGGCTTTCAATTCGAGATCCATGACAGCAGACGCTTGGCATAGTATTGCGGATCTCACCTCGGACATTTTGACCCTGGCGACGCTATCATGGAGCTTGAAGCGACCAAGCGATCGGTTTTCGATGGGGTTTGGCAAGGTTGAAAGCTTGGGATCACTGGGTGTATCAGGTATGCTGCTGGTCGGTGGCTTCTACATGGGCTGGGAGAGCGCAATCAGCTTGTACGGCCACTTCAACCCTGAAGGAGCGCACCACATTTTTGAGCACATCGGCCACGGCCACAGCCATTCTCACAGCCCTGCCGACCTTGGCATCCCGAATATCCATGCTGTGTGGTTGGCTGCGGGCACCATTTTGATCAAGGAATGGCTGTATCATGCGAGTACGTCATTCCATCTCATTCAACCAACGTGGAATAATCACTTATTAACGCTCTCCTCTTGTCAGCGATGAAAGTTGCGCTAGAACGCAAGTCGTCGGTATTGGCCTCGAACGCGGTTCACCATCGAGTCGACAGCCTGACGGGCATTGTCACGCTGGCTGCTATTCTGGGTGCCAACGTCTTGGAACACGCTGCCTGGTTAGATCCGGTGGGCGGGCTTCTCATTTCCATAATGGTTGTGAACGCAGGATACGAGAACACCAAAGAAGCACTGTACGAGCTAGCAGACCGCAGCCTCGACGGTGAGGTGAAGAAGTCGGTCAGAATGCAAGCTCACCGCGCACTGGCCAACGTGAGCGAGGGTCACGAGGCAGAGGTACGTGATGTCAGCGGCATCAAGTCTGGGCAAAACTACCTGGTTGACCTCGAGCTGGCTGTGCCCGGAGCATGGACAGTCAACGACGTGAAGGATGTGGAGGACGCAGTGCGCTTGCAGATTGGCAGCAAAGTGCGTGGAGTGAGAAGGCTCCGTGTGCGGTTCGTGTCCCGCGACGAGCCGGTGAAGGAAAAGTGGGATGAGTTCATTGCTGGATCAGAAGCTCTTCAGAAACCCGAGGGTCAAGAGGAAGAGGAAGAAGAAGGGGGGGGGCAGCAATAGACATTAGAGCTGGTTGAATCCTGCGTTGGCATGGTATACGGAGTATGATATGCATGCATGAAGCAGCAGCGCCGACGACACGGCAGATGGATGGGCTGGAGAGCACGTGGGATACAAATACTGGTGCAATAGCGAGGGAGGCTAGGAAACAAGTCGTTGTATACTGGCCGCATTAGTCTGTCCCAACATTGACATTAGCGTAGAGCCATGTCGCATTGGCGTGCCTGTGCCTGGCTGATGGGCCGAGTTTCCGACAAGATGTCCTCACAACAAAGTTGGCAATTCCAGTTAATGTCTCATTGAATGAAAATGAAAAGGGCCTGGTCCCTACCCCGCCACAACCCCGCCCCGTTCGTCGCCTTCTTTCCTTCCTGCTGATACGACAACGGCTTGACGAAAGGAAGTCATGGACCCGCAAAACGAGGCCCATCAGCCAAGGACGATACAAGGATTGATGAAGTGACGCATTGTGCGGATTATGTATTGAGGATATTCGCTTTCACTCCAACACCTTGCGATGCTGAAAAATCCCGAGTCGACCTGACCTTGTCCATGAACCTGAGCTATTACCTACGGACTACCCTTGGCACCTCACCTCGACTTCCCAGCTATAAGCCAGCAACGTCGCAAAAATGGGCGACGACAACGGTCCCTTGTATCTGGGCCTCGACCTGTCTACGCAGCAATTAAAAGGTTCTGCATTGCCTCGTCTCCTATCCACATGACGCATTTCGTAAACTGACGGGTGGGTTCTGCGCCCTCGTGAAAACAGCCGTTGTTGTCGACTCGGAGCTCAAGACGGTTGCGCAGTCCAAGGTCGATTTCGACGGCGACTTTGGGCGCGACTATGGGATCCGGAAGGGCGTGCTTGCCCGCGACGAGACGGGCGAGGTGTTTGCCCCCGTGGCCATGTGGATGGAGGCGCTGGATCTTGTGCTGGAGCGGCTGTGCCGCGAGATGCCCGTCCCCGTGAGCCGGATCCGCGGCGTGAGCGGATCGGGCCAGCAGCACGGGAGCGTCTTCTGGGGCAGCAGCGCCGAGGAACTGCTGCGCGGCCTGGATCCCGGGAGGCGCCTGGTCGAGCAGTTGTCGGGGGCGCTGGCGCACGAGTGGTCGCCGAATTGGCAGGATCACAGCACGCAGAGGGAGCGTGATGCGTTTGACGCCGCGTTGGGCGGAAGGGAGAAGCTGGCCAAGGTCACGGGGAGTGGTGCCCATCATGTGAGTTTGTGAATTTCTGATGATTTCTTTTTTTTATATATATAAAAAAAAACTAACGGGCTTTCAAAAACTAACAGGCTTTTAAAAAAACTAGCGCTTCACCGGCCTGCAAATCATGCGGTTGAGACAAGCCCTCCCCCAAATGTACGCCAGCACAAGTCGCATATCCCTCGTCTCGTCCTTCCTCGCCTCCCTGTTCCTCGGGTCCATTGCGCCCCTTGACGTCGGCGACGTATGCGGCATGAACCTCTGGGACATGCCGAACCAGCGATACAGCCCGGAGCTGCTGGCCCTGGCAGGCGGGGGGGCCGGCGGCGCCCAGCGCCTCCTCCGCCAGAAGCTCGGGGAGCCCGAGATGGACGGCGGGCGGCCTCTCGGCAGCGTCTCGCCGTACTTTGTCCGCAGGTACGGCTTCAGTGCCGGCTGCCGGGTCGTCCCCTTCACCGGCGACAACCCGGCCACCATCCTGGCGCTCCCGCTGCGGCCCCTCGACGCCATCGTCTCCCTCGGGACCTCGACCACGTTCCTCATGAACACGCCGACCTACAAGCCCGACGGCTCCCACCACTTCTTCAACCACCCCACCACAGGGGGCCACTACATGTTCATGCTGTGCTACAAGAACGGCGGTCTGGCCCGCGAGAAGGTGCGCGACGCGCTGCCCCGGAAATCCGGCGGGGGCCGGCCCGGCGGCTGGGACGACTTCAACGCCGCCGTCCTCAGCACACCCCCTCTCGACGTCGCCGGGCCCGGGGACAAGGCCAAGCTCGGCCTGTACTTTTGCCTCCGCGAGACGGTGCCCAACATCCGCGCCGGCACGTTCCGCTTCCACTGCGACCCCGACGGCAGCCGTCTCCAACAGGTGCAGGGGGGGCTGGTCCGAGGACGTCGACCCCCGCATCATCGTCGAGTCGCAGGCTCTGTCCATGCGATTGCGGTCGCGGAAGCTCGTCCACAGTCCCGGAGACGGCCTGCCCGCCCAGCCACGGCGCATCTACCTCGTGGGCGGGGGGTCCGTGAACCCGGCCATCGCCCGCGTCATCGGCGACGTCCTCGGCGGCGCCGACGGCGTGTACAAGCTCGACGTGGGGGGGCAGCGCGTGCGCCCTGGGCGGCGCGTACAAGGCGCTGTGGGCTCTGGAGCGAAAGCAAGGCGAGACCTTTGACGAGTTGATTGCCCAGCGGTGGAAAGAAGAAGGGTCCATCGAGCGAGTGGACGAGGGTTTCAAACCTGGCACGTACCAGCAGTATGGGAACATCTTGGGCGCATTCGAAGAAATGGAGAAGAGGTTGCTCTCAGAAGAAACACGGTGAATTTTATGATTTTTTTTTTGGAAAAAAAAAAAGAGCATGTGCGCAATATTGCATGAGGGTTTGTCGTCTATCTAACATATTTGCTCATGAAGCGTCTGTGAAAGTCGGATCTCAAAAGGTCCTATAATAAGTTAGCAAAAAAAGTTCGATGGATGCACCCCCCAAATAAATAGAAAATGACAACTCACATTCACAAACTCCTTTTTCCCCTTGTCCTCCGTCCCCCTCGCCTGATTCTTAAAAACCACATCGTCATCCCACCTCCTCTTCATCGTAAAATCCTGCTTGTTCAAAAGCGGATTCCCCAGCGCGATGTGCTTCTCCCGCGCCTCCTCCTCCTCCTTTGCCCGCTCCGCCTCCTCCCTCTTCCTCTTCTCCTCGCGCTCTCTCCTCACGCGCTCCAGCTCCCTCGCCAGCTCCGCCTCTTCGTCGTCGTCGTCGTCGTCGTCGTCGCTGTCAGAGGAGCCGTCGTTTTCGGACCCGTCAGAGTCATCTGCGTCGAGGGCCCGCGTCTCCTCTAGGATCCGCCGCCGTTTGGAGTCGTAGTCTTCTTGGCTGGAGCTGGGCCGTCTTTTGTCGCCGACCGCGCCGGCACTGTCCGTGTCTGCTGCGTCTTCCTCGAGGGGGAGGAGGAGGGGCTGGCCTTTTGTTTTGGCGAAGTGGGCGGTTTCCGCGGCGAGGAGCTCGGCCGCGAGGTCGCGCGAGGGTTCGTCGTCGGCGTCGCCTCCTTGGCCGGCTTGGCGGAACTTGAGCTGTGTATGGGCGGGTAGGAGGCGTTGGTGGTAGGCTGGGCCGCGGAGGGCTTCTTTGCCACGGGCCTTGAGTGGAAGATTAGGAATTTGAGACGTGGGGGCGGGAAGGGCGGGATACGTACTGGGTCAAAGGTCGGTCTGTGGGCGGTGGTCATGTTGGTTGTTGGAGGCGGGAGGTTGGTGGAGGATTTGTGAGATTCCGAAAGGTGAGTTCGAAGTTCGGGAAGTCAGGAGGGTTTGGAGTGACGTTGAGTGATGGCCAATCATGTTGCGGGGTGCGCTCCACCTTGGTGTTTATCTCAGGAAGCCCACTAATTAATAATCCGTACCTGCTTTATTTCTTCATCAATTCTTACCAAATCAGCTTTCATAAAGAATTGGCAAAAGTCTAACAAGATTAACCATGAGAGGACTACAAGAAAGTCAACTTTCAATCAGTAAATGCAAACTCAAAAGTCGCTGCGATGAACCTTGCCATTTCGCCCACCCTACAGCTCAAGTGAGTCGCAGCACGTCTTTCGAAACTTGCGATGCGTGAAGCTTTTTACTTGGAGGGAGGAACCTTCCGCCAAGATGGTCATCGTAAAGCTAGTAATGCGTAATTTACAAAAGACGCCCCGTTCGACGGCGTCTCTGAACTTGCGCGTCTTTTCCAAAGCAGATGTAGTTCCAATCCCAGCCAAGCAACGCACCCTTCATTCCCACCGCCCGGCAGAATTTTGCATCAACCCACGTCAACTCACTCACAACTTCACTAATGATAATGAGCACCGTCATGAAGAAAAGACGAGTGAGAAAAGAGAAAAAAGTTGTAGACGAAAGCTTGAGAAAACGAAATCGCCAACCAGAGGACGCTACCCCCACATAATGCCCCGAGACGCAGAGCCATCCCTCAGCGAGAGGACGTTTCTCACAAAAGCCCTAGAAGAGGGCCTGCGACTAGACAACCGCAGGTTCGAGCAGTTCCGGCCGATAGAGCTCACTTTCGGAGACGAGTATGGCGTTGCGGATGTCCAGTTTGGAAAAACAAGGTACGGTTGGTTTTCCCTCTTCCCCCCATCCATCTCCCTACTTGTGCATCCAGGGTTGGGCTATGGTGACTCCCGTCGGGTTACTGATTTGGGTAAACTGCAAGATTCTAGCGTGGCAGGGTGTCACCTGCAGCTAGGCAGCTCCACATTTCCTTTGGGTACCGTAACGGAAAACGGTGTTCACAACGTTGCGCTGCCATCGTAACACATTCTCATGAAAATCAGCAGTACATTTACTATTAGCCTAATACAGGCAAATGTACCTCTAATCCACTTCTATCCGATTGGATACAGACCCCGGCTGACGTGACTCCACAAGGTGGACCGTGTCTAAGGAGATGGTTTCATCCGATAACGGCGATCCATCCGCCAAGAGCATCCATTCACATGGCACAGGTTGACTCGACGTCGACGAAAGGCATGGGGGAAGGGCAACCAAGGAGATCAGTTCTGCATATACCGGACCTCTGACGATCAAAATATTCCTGCCGTTGCGATCGAGTATAAGGCGGCACATAAGTTGAGACGCCGGCGAGATCGTTACTGGGCTGGCCTCGGAGATCGAGCCGGATCGTGAGGTGATCAACCAGGAGGGCCAGGGATATGAACTCGCAGCGAGGCGACTTGCTCCTGCCGTCGTGACCTAGCTCTTCTCCTACATGATAGGTAAAGGCATCCAGTATGGGTATATCAACACCGGGGAGGCATATGTTTTCCTCCATATCCCAGACGACCCTTCCTGCGTCTACTACTCCGTCTACGTGCCAAGCCTAGACGTCCAAGATGATGACGAAACTCGACTACATCGTACTGCTGTTGCGCAAGCCTTTGCCTTTGTGCTTCAATCCATCCCGGTAGGGGTATATTTTCCTATGCCGGCCCGCTTACATGTTCCTTGCCAGCACCCCGTGCCGGCCGCTGACGCCTATTATACCAACCGCTTCCCTTTTCCTTTGTGTAGACCGGATCAAAGCGGTGGAATCATAAATTGCTTAGCGTACCTACTGGCCCCATGAGATTCGTTCTCCCGGGCGTAATAAACTCTATCTACCTATCAGGCTCCAACGTGTAGAATGGGTTAGGCAAAGGGGGGTCGGTCTCAAGACCCTACCCGAGTACTGCCACATTGTCACAGGCTGGCAACACAATCAGATGTTCAATGAAATCTACTCGGATTAGCCTTTGCCTAATGGTAGATGGCTTCTGTGAAAGCTTCTGTTCGGTGATGACAGCTGATGTGGCGTGGATGGCCAGGCAGCGATTTTGGTGATCGTGTCCATCAGATCATCTCGCTGGCCCAGCCGGATACATGATACCACGTTCTAGACCCAGGTCTTTACAAGACATCTATAACTATAAGTTCAAGAATTTATCTAGCAAACCCCCCACGACGCACAACAGAGCATACGATTTCTTGGACCTCTGTCACTTGCGGCGAAGAGAGGGTGGACATGGTACCATTGTGATGGTGTTCCGCAAGTCATCACCCAGTTGAACCCGGCATGCAACGACTTGTCCTCTTCTGGTCGCGTAGTCCGTACTTTCTAGTAAGCTCCCGAAGGACCTGGACGTTACAACCTGCACATCCACATCATCTCAGGTTATTGAGAATAACAGTGCGTCAAGCCCCGCTACCTCGTGCACATATGTTAGCCAATAACAATGATGACATGAATTGAATGCTAGCACTAAAACTGGTGTAGAGTAGCTAGCTTGTGTTGAATTTGAGGATGCCCATTGTAGTTCAACAGTAGGGCAGGCCCTGGATAGGGGAATGAAAGAAAGTGCTCAAACATGTTGTGCAACCTGAGAAGAGGCTTCCTCTACGAGCATAACGGCAGCGACGTAGTTCCTAAGGAACTTGACCACCATGAAGCGAACGGCAAGTTGGTCCGACTCTCGCATCTGCGAGTAAATCTCCTCCGATGTCAAAAACAAGAACAAGCTCGTCACCACAAAAGCCTCCTCGCCGTCACACCTCATCATGGCCTCCCCCAAATCCATCATCAGACGGTTCATGGACAGGAAGATTTTGCGTTGTCCCACGGCGCAGTCGGATCCCTTGCCATCTCTCTCGGTGTCAGAGTCATCAGCTAGATTCTTAGCCATCGCGGCCACCGCATCGCACATGACCCTCAGCGTTCTCGGCTCAACCAAGTCGTGCGCCGAGAAGGGGTCTGCGCAGAGGCCAGGTGTCCATCGCTGCAGGCGAGCTTGGAGATTGTCCTTCTTCATCTCGCCAATCATCTTGCGGCCCGGCTTCCGGATTTCTTCGCGGCCGTCCTCGTAGAGAATCATCTGCAAGTTACAGTGCTTGTCGTAGTCCATGACGGCTGCCAGTCTCTCTGTAAAGTCTCCCAGGTTTTTGAATCTCACCCCAGCCAGGCGAAGATTGTTTACGTGTCTATGCGTGATGGGACTTGGCGCACCTATGACGGCCTGGCGCCATCGGGTCAGCCTGTCGCCTTTTAGAGCAAGGGGATCGAGATCCAGGAGTTTGCTCGGGTGGGAGGGCTGGAAAATCTCGTCAAGCTTTTCCTCGATGCGCGAGGACTCGTCCGCGAGTATATCCAGCAGCTCGTCGTTCGAGTTCTTGTCTTGGTAGCCGACAAGGAATTCGATCAGAGTCTTCTTTCGACCGGACACGGGTGGCAGTTCCGAGATTTGGCCCCGATGTCTGCTGGACAGATGGTAGGCTGTGATGATGCAGCTCCTTGGGTCACCCTCCTCGGTGCGATAGCGATGGTGGACAAGCGCGCCAGCTGGGAAGACGACTGCCAGTGGCTGGTCGGGATGCCTCGCTTCGACTACACGGGCTGTACCGTTGATGCGCCTTTGAAAATCAAACAACCCGTTGATGGCATCATCCGTAACGAACAGGCTATCTGCCTCTGTCGACCAAGGTAGGCCCTCCTCGCTGAGGATAATCTCTCGATTTCCTCGGTGAGTCCAGGGCAAAAACGTGAAGTTTTGACCCGAGGGGCCTTTCACTTCGCCACGGCGCCAAGTCAACAACACCTTGTACTCCTCTTTGAAAGGGGTATTGTCGACGTGGAGCATGTTGTCCTGAGCGTTGACGCTGATGGGGTCACTGTTTTTTCCTCTGAAGTCAACGATGCGAATAGAGCCCCCAAGAAGGTAGGAGATCAGAGCGACAAGGAGAGGATGACTAAATGCCTGAACATAGGTTCCTCCAAGAATAAACTCATGCTCGAGGGCAAGATTGACATATGAGTGCATGAAGGCATTGTTGCCCGATTTTGACTGGACCTTGGTGTACTCTTCGACCAGCCTTGCAAAGATGGCCGGGTCGATCAGCCCACCGAATAAGGCCGCCCCATCAGTTTTGATCCTGTGAAGCGCCTCAAAGAATTTGGCCTCTGTTTTCTCGTTCTTCCATCCACTGCGAAGGCTGCGGAGAAGTTTGACGCGATAATCTATCTGTTCGTTGGTGGAAATGCGTCGGCGGTGCCGGACGGTATTGAGTTGGAGACCCGGCACCTTGGCGTCTCTGGCCGTTCGGTCACGAAGCAAAGAGGCTTGCATTTCAACGGGAACGTCGAAAACAGGCCTTATCGGCTCGACCTCAGGCACACTGCCCATATTGATGTATCTGACGGCTGGCGTTGATTTTGGTAGTAAGGTGTCAAGTAGGTTGAGGAAGTGAATATCTGTGGAGTGGATTCCTAGCAGATTGATGTCTTCATTTAGAAGACTTATAGCGTTCATCTAGAAGGCTTATAGCATAATCATGGCTTACTAGACTCAAGCAGCAATCATCATGCAGTTCCAATGGGCTAACATGTAAGTCAGATGGCCACAGGTTCTTGCACTCGGTGTGACGTCATCGGTTACTAGATGTCACTGAGCAGTAAGCCTTGCTTGAACAAAAAAAATACTCTGCTTATGCATGCTTACGATTAGACTCAGACTGGGTATACTATGTACCAATACTCGACTATGCTGAATCGTTACAAAGTTGCAATAATAGGGCAAACGAAATCAAAATAAGAATGGGCAATTCATAAGTATTCACGCACAAATACAACTGAAAACACTATACTGAAACAATAACAAGTTATTTCTGCTTCAGGTGGTCACAATGGCAGAAACAAATGGTGTCTGTCCGCCCCTTGACGCCAGGCCAATGAAAAATACAATCTGCCTCTTCGACGTCGACGGTACACTGTGTTTAGAAAAGCAGGTACGTTCCACCTGTCAACACGACTTACGGGTTTGGTAGTCAAAAACATGTAGAAACTATGACATTAACAATTGCCTAGAAAATCTCACCAGAAATGCTCTCTCTCCTTGGCCGGCTCCGTCACAAATGTGCCATAGGTTACGTCAGTGGAGGGTCTCTTTCGAAACAGCAGCAGCAGCTCAGCACTCCGCCTGTCCCGGTGACATCCCTCTTCGACTTCTGCTTCGCTGAAAATGGCGTCACAGCTTTCAGAATGGGGGTACCTCTCCCGGGGCCCACTCTCATCCATCATCTTGGTGAGGTTGGATACAAGTCACTGGTCAACTGGGTGCTAAAGTACATCGCCAACTTGGACATCCCCATTAAACGAGGCACTTTTGTTGAGTTCCGGAACGGCAACGTCAACATTTCGCCCATCGGGCAAGGGGCAAGTTTTGCAGAGATGAGGGAGTTCCAGCGCTATGACGAGATACACCGGATCCGGGAAACAATGATTAAAGCACTAGAAAGACAATTTTCAAACTTGGACTTGAGGTATGCCATCGGGGGACAGATTTGCTTTGATGCGTTTCCCGTGGGTTGGGATAAGACGTTCTGCTTGAGGCATGTAGAGGCTGAAAAGGAAAGGAGCGGGCAGGTTTATGATAGAATTTTCTTTTTTGGGGATAAGACTTGTGATGGAGGAAACGACTTTGAGATTTACCAGGATGAGAGGACGGCTGCATATTCGGTGACGGGGCCCGAGGATACTATGAGACGGGTTGGGGAGTTGATGGGCTTGTAAATGCCAGAGCTATCAATCATACCGGGCGTCGAACTTGCAGCGATGATTTAGATATATTGCGCAGACTGGAGCTTTCCCTCCCCTTGTACAAACGGAAAACGATTCTCAACCAGCAGTGAAACAAGACCAAGAATGCTGCTGCCCGCTTGGGCACAATGGGGCATTCCTAGGACACTGTCATTCACCCGCCAGGAGATTGTTGCCATTTTTTACTTTTGGTATGCATAATACGTACACCATCAGGCCCAGGGAAGGATAAGCATACATGCTTATCATAATACATGTATGCTTAGGACAACAGAAATGCGCCTCATGATCTTACGTGGATCTTTATGACTTGTCATGTCTGTATAGCGTGATATTAATCTACTACCAGTCGTGCTATCGCTACTACGGCGGGAGTCGGTGAGAGTCCCTACGTGTTGGAAGAGAAGATCTTATCGGCACCAATGCTCTGCGTGACATGCATGGATTAAAAGGAGGTGGCATATAGCGCGTGTTCAACTCCCCATGGATGCAATCAATACGGTATCGGAGTCGTCTAACCCCTCGCCGTATCCGACATCCTGTCCACTATCTCTCTCTCCAAGCAAATATATCTGTCTATACTTTGTCCTCATGGCTTTAAGATAGTCGCCTACTCGATCATCCTTTTTCAGCAACCCAACCCACACTCCAAAAGTGTAAAGGGCTTGAACTTCCTTGATAGATGCTTCTGCTATTAATGTTTCATCTCTTTGTGAAGTTGTAGTGTCTTTGTGTGCAGCTATAGAAGCACCGTTGTTTGTCCGAGGGGCCTTGTTCGTGCCGTGGTTCATAGCAGCCAGTTATTCAACGGTTAATCTGTGATCGATAAACGACATACGTCGTGGGCTACCGCTGTGGGGATGCTGATTGGCCTCCAGCGATACGGCTATTGTGTCTTGAGTGGTGGCCGCCAAGCGTCCGTCGAGTTCATGATGTAGAGTGGAGTTCAAGTTCTTGGAGGGTAAATCATTTTGCCTTCCATTTCGCGCGACCAACCCACCATTAGTCTTGCTCGTAGGCTGGGAAGGCGTCTGACGCGGCCGTGCGCCCGCGTCCCGGGGATCCAAGGACCAACTCTTGTTGTGGCAGGGGGAGACTGACACATCATCAACGGCTTGTGCGAAAGCCAGTTCTGCAGGCCAACCAACGTCTAACATGTCCTGTGTGTCTTCCGGTTCCGGTTCCGTTTCACGTGTATAGTTGTCCATGTTCGAGACCCAAACCCCCGGAGACGGACACAGCATATGAACATATGCTGTCCCACTTCGCCGGCGGTCCAGGAGCTTTCGACCACGAAGCGATATGTCAAGGGCTTCGCTGCCGAACATGAAATACCATTGGAAGTTAGGTCACGGCTAGCCACTTGTCTATGGCGCCGTCCTGTGGAATGACAACAACAAAGAAATACTCAGCTACTGGAAGTTGCTTCTCGTTGGGATTGGGATGTAGCATACTCCATCGTTGCTGTGACTCGCGATTTTGGTGCCAACGGCGCTCGTGAGCTTCCTCGTTTACTTGTTCTGGCATGCTGTGTCTGCGGAAATGAACTTGCGACGGCCGCTGGGTATATCTTGAGGGTGTCATGGGCTCAAGCACTGGCAGGTCAAATGAAAATGATGCATGGTACGATTCGCACAGCTCAAAGATGGGATTGAGTAATTGGGGTTTTTTTAAAGTCCACAAACGGATGGGCGGAGGATGGCGACCGGATGCTTCCTACCCCGCTCCTGGAGTTCTTGGATGCTCGATGGCATTGTTGCTATTATGTAGCGGCATATTCCCGAGACACGGAATCATTTGGTAGGCCCTCAAAGAAGATGGATGCGCTCGCTGTGAGCTGTGTTGGAGCGGATTGAGGCTTACGTAATAGAGGTGGTAATATTATGGAGAATCGTCACGCGCGTGGCGTGACGCCATCCATCTGCAATTCCACCGATTCTGGGGACGATCGGCTGATGAGCGCCACGGGCCGATCCAGGTCCCGAACAAGGGCAGCGCTGCTTTCAAATCAAATCTGGCGTCATATTTGTTTGTTTGACGAAATTTCCGGCTATATTTGTTTGTTTGGTATATTTGATCAAATATGTCAAATCTCTGCTTACTCTGCCTACTCACTACTTCGTAATCAGAAGAGATATCTCCATAGGATCATCTTATTTTAACAAAGGGAAAGCAAGAAGCTACGCTACGCTCCACCCTCTTTCTTGCCTTCGCCTCGCTACGACGCAAAACGCAGGCAAAGCTCGAACACCGCACGCCCTCACAACCGCTCGTATCTTTTCCCTGCCCCGCCCTGCTCGCTGCTCCGGAACATCTTTTCCACAAACTCCACGTCAGCCAGGGCTTCCTCGGGCAACTGCAGGGGATTGGGCTTGCCATCCAGAACGCTCTGTGCCCATGCCCTCACCTCCTCCCCGACGCCGCGTGTACGCTCAAACTCCTTTACTACCCGCTCACTCCCACGCTGCTTTACCACCGTGACTGTCTCGTTTGTGAGCTTAACAGTGCCGCGCTCGCACGCAACCTCCCACTCAAAAGCCTCCATGAGCGACCCCTCGGACAGTTGAAAGGTGCCCGTTGCCCCTCTCCGGGTCTTGATGATGGCAACTACAGTGTCAATAGGCACAAGATGATCCTGCACCCTGTCTATAAAAGCCTGGACCGCACTGGGCGCGTCCTCGCGTCCTAAAAGCAGCCTTGTGGCCGCGGCGTAGTGCACGCCTCCATCCAGCAGGAAGCCACCTTAATAGTCGGGCTTTTTCCTCCACTCTGTGTTGTACCACTTACTATGCTGAGATACAAGGTTCATCACTTTTACACTAAATTGGGTGACCTTGCCAAGCTTGCGTAGCTGCTCGGAAGCGTAAGCAATGGAGGGATAGAAGCGAGGATTCTCCGCGATAGCCAGCGTTGCGTTGTTGCTTGTACTCACGCGGCGGTAGTAGTCGATCAAATCCTTTGCGCGCGCAACGTCCGGGCCAATTGGCTTCTCTGCCAGCACGTGTTTGCCTGCCCTCAACGCCATCTCAATGAATGTAGGTTGAGTAACGATGGGCAGGGCAATGATGACGGCCGAGATGTCGTCTCGCGCCAAGACATCGGTGTAGCCCTTGGCAGGGCTTGAGTCGTCCGAGTACAAGTCCGGGGTAATGTAGCTCTTGGGGATGAGGCCAGCAGTGCTCTGGGCCGACTTGAGCGACCTTGAGTAAATGGCTTTGAGGGATAAGAGGTGACAGCTCGTGACGGCGGGCTACACCAAAAACTGGCTTGTTAGCACCTTCGAAACGTCGCTCGCATCTTTCTCAATGACATGTCAGACGAGGGCACGCACGATATAGTCCGTTTGGATAAAGAGACCACCGCCGATAATGGCCACGCCAATGGGCTTCAGGTTTGACATTGCTGGAGAGCGAAAATTTAGGACATGAACGCTGCCAACGAGCAAGATGAGACAAACAAGATGCGCGTAGTAAAACCGGTTAGCAATTGGTGATATGGGAAAAATTAAAACGCAGTATGCAATGGGTAAAGCACTAGCTAGTAATACATGCATGCTTATTTTCCTCACTCTCAATAATGCAATTACACGGCAACATGAAGTGATTATGATCTGGGAAGGTTCAGGCTGGCTACTACCCCACCTAGGAATAGACAGTAATCAGCAAAAGTGATGGTCATACAAGCGTAAAGTAATCACAATCATCATCATCATCATAATCATAATAATCAAGGTCTTGGTTGATGAGGAATTGATTTTCACTTGCAGTGTGACCGGTATCTCAGCCAGTAGCCATAGTAGTCTTCTGCCGCAGCGCATATAGTCCGAACAAACTGGGCTGTCATTTTCTCAGTTGGTAGTAGAATCTTACAAACACGGCGTTGGGGGAAGCGAAATCAGACGGACGGCGCATAGAATTCCAGACACGTGCGCACGTTAATATTTTATCCAACTGGCTCTCTAGGGAGCTACTGTCACCCCCTCCACACATTCACTAGTCTCTTGCAGCGCCTATGAGCAGATATAATTGAATATGGTAGTAGCACGCATTTGATATACCATTTTCCTAAGCAGCAACCCGAATCCTCCTTGAGAGTCCCGTAAGCCGCCGCCACCAGGAAGAGCCGTCTCCGCGGCAAGAGGTGCTCTCTTGAGACCCCTCAAGCAGTAAACCTTCTTGTGATGAAACACCCGCAGCTTTGCCATTGCGTGAAACATCCGAAAGCTGATTTCCAGCGCGTCTCAGGTTGGACGCGGCGACCTCGGGCGTAATTTCGCGCGTTGGCTCTGCGTATAATTCGTAGCCTCCGAAAAACTTCTTGATAGCGGGCAAAAGCAAAGGCGGGCCGAAATGCATATGGAGATAGCTACTATCTAGCTCCTCTTGCGTGGCATTCAGAGGCGCCTGATGAAGGGCCGAGACTGGACATGTTAGCCGCGAAATTCGCAGGAAGCCGCCAGTCCATAGGCGCAAGTACGCACTGTAAGGAAAAGTCATTTCGAAGAGGTTGTCGTAGATTCTTGTCACCTGAAGTATGGCTTCCGCGAACTGAAATCTTTCCGTCTCGGTGAGGTCTACCAGCCCCCGAACCTGACGCTTCGGTAGCAAGAGAATGTCGTATGGCCAAACGGCCCACCAAGGGCAGACAGCCAGGAACGCATCGTTTTGCCAAACAACGCGCTGCCGTCTATCCATCTCGAGTCGGGCATAATCCGCTAGTAAATGCCTCCCGCAGTGACCCTTGCGATATTTGCTCATCTGTGCAAGTTCTAGGGCTGGGCCATCCGGCATGCTGGACGTTATCCAGATCTGGCCGTGTGGGTGCGCATTAGAGCAACCCACGATCTCGCCGTTGTTGTCAAATACTTGCATGTACCTGAGGCTCGTCATGTCTAAGGGGCGCCTGTCTTGGAACCTTGGGCCGTGATTTTCGCCTCCTGCACCGTTCGTTCTCATGGGGCTTGTGGGGGAGAGATGCATGGCGTAGACCCTGGTCCAGGCTTCGACGATGTCAAGCACTTCTCGAGCCGTCATGTCGGATACAGTGTAGTGGTGTTTGGCCGAATAGGTAAGGACGTAGCATCTCCCGACCACGGGCTCGGCAACTAGGAGAGCTGAGGCGGTGCCTGGCAAAGGCTCTGCAGCAGTAGACCTAGATGAGCTCGACGCACTCTGTTCGCTGTCAGCAGCATCGTATTCTCCCTCGTCCATTCGAACAGTACTGTAATCGTTCTCGAAAATAAAAGTGCCTGCGTAATTGGAGTTGCGGGTACCATTGGCTCGAGTGTTACCAGGGCAAAGATAGCACTGCTACTTCGTTAGCTGCCGGTCGGCAGAGTTGGTTTGACTGACAGGACAGTCTTCACCTCGGGATCGTACGCTTGCTTTCGACGCAAGGTCACGGCGTTTTTTTCACCCCTGAATCGTGTATTTGTTTAAAAAGCGCTCGGCTTGCGCGGCCGAGAGAAGAACTTACTGCCGAGGCCGATTATATTTATGTGGCGAGGCCAGTAGAACCCACGATCCTCTAAGAGGATCAAATCGTCTATGCGCCATGTCTTTGAGTCTCTTTGGCACCATCTCCCCCCCCTTTGTTTTGGAAAGCCTCATTTGTGGCGGAAATATAGACAAGGGGAGAAGGAATGAGAAGCTCGGGAAACGATACACAGTCTCTCAGCTGAATTTTAGAGCTGTTTGTAGAGCCGTCGTAAAGCCCGCGGTTGAACTGGTGCAGCCGTGGCTTGCATTGCTTTATGGTCAGGACGGCCTTTTCTACAAGTGCGATTAATATGGGGCGGCTGCTTGTTTCGGAATGACGATCACAACTGGGCCTGTGGACACAGATCTTGGACAACGGCACCCCCAGCTTGCCGCATCGTAATCCACAACCGCAACTAGTACTAGTGGTAGAAGGGCAGTTATTAGTGGGCCGGTAACCGCCCCAATATGCATGCTTATACGGAGTATGGTAATCATTGTTCATGCATGTAGCAACCCTTGTCGTCCCACGTTGCACAGAAATGCACAGAACTGCACTGAATTGCACTGAATTGCACTGAATTGCACTGATCACATCTCTGCTGGCCGAGGTTAAGTGTCGTCACAACAAAAATTATTACATGCCAGAGACAAAAAAAAAAAAAAAAAAAAGCACGTACATACCACCACCTGTCCCGGCGGATGCCTGCCGACCTCGATGCTTGGTAGCCAGTCGCCCTGCCCCCTTTTTGCTACCGGCATGGTGCGGACGACGTAATATCCAAACAGACATATTTGCATGTTCGTCTCGCAAGTCAGCCTTTTCATCGTTGGGAATAGTTTGACGAAATACTCGCGACATCCTCGCGACATCTTACCCTCTTCGCTGCTTCTCTTCTCATCTCTTCTCGTCTATGCTTGTTTCGACTGCGACCCTCTCCGCGAGAGCCACGATGCCTCCGGAACCAACGCGTGTCGTAGACTACGTTTCTACAGCATGTGCCGCAGCGTTTCTGCTGGTACTCCCTGTCAGAATCTGGAAGCTTCACCAATCTGATGCCCGAGGTGTCCCAGGCTGGCAGGCGCCAGTCAAGGTCGTACGTGTTGCCCCTGTCCTAAGCGTCCGCAGTTGGCGCGCATTGCTAACCGCAGCCTCAGCTTCTTGGATTAGTGCTCGCCGTTACACTGTCTTTGTATTGGCTTCATATTTCCAGCTCCGACCTCCGTCACAAGGCCGACCTCCTGGCATCACTCTCTGCTTCAATACTGGCGGCCCTTGGCTTAAGTTTGCTCCTCTTTCGGGAGCAAAGGCGATCTCGCCAGCCATCGGATCTAGCTACATTATATCTTCTCGCGTCCATTTTGTGCGATGTTGTCGCTCTCACGATGCCGGCAGAGGCCACCAGGCGTGCGGTTGCATGTCTACCAGTGCTCATTCGCTGTTGCGCGCACTCGGTGCTTTTCATACTCGAGAGCTCCGTTAAGCGCCCGGCAGCTAGCGATCAGTCTCCCGAGGATCGTCACGGCATCCTCAGCAGGGTCTTCTTCACATGGATCAACCCAATTCTTCTTCATGGGTACCGGAATATGCTCGTCAGTCATGATTTGCCGCCCCTCGGCCAAGATATCAAGCCCGAAGCGACAAGAGCCGCAATCATTGATGCATGGCAGCAGCGAGGTTGGTCCAGATCCCTGCCATCACCCTTGTTATATCTTCTAACAAGACTAGCCAAGCCCGAGACCAAATTAAGTTTGCCTAGAGCTCTCATAACATGTCTGCGAGCCCCCTTTCTGGCTGCTGTTGTTCCTCGACTATTTTTGATCACCTTTCGCTACTCTCAGCCTATCCTAATCAAAGAATCCATTAAATATGTTATGGCATATTCTACTTCTAAAAGCAGTTACGGATATTGGATCGTTGTATCGGCCGTCATCATCTACGTTGGCCTTGCCGTATGATCCAAAACTCTCCGTCTTCCTCGCCAAGCGTTAACTTCAATTTCAGGTATCGACCGCTGTGTACCAACACCACGTAAACAAACTGAAGCTTATGACGAGAAGTGCACTTGTGGGCTTAATACACCACAAGACCATAGAGTCATCCAGCATCGCTTATGACAACGGCGAGGCGACTGCACTTATGAGTACTGATGCAGATAGTCTGGACGGTATTGCTGAAATGGTTCACGAAACGTGGGCCCAAATCCTCGAGGTGCTGATTGGGATAGGACTCCTGGCTAGTCAAGTAGGATTCATTTGGCCTCTTTTGATCTTTTTGATTTATTGTGAGTAGGCCTTCATGACGCTGCGACTTGTTACTGAACGCTGCAGTATGTTCCCACACGAGCCGATTTGTTGCAAAACGTCTACAGCCTCGCCAGAAGGCCTGGAACGTAGCTACGCAAGATCGCCTAGCTGCTACAAGCTCCCTACTAAGCTCAATGAAAGTCGTCAAAATGCTTGGGGTCCAGAATAGCCTTGCGCATCGCATTCAAGAACTTCGGGAGGAGGAGCTCCACGTAGCCTCGAAACTCAGATGGATCATTGTGTACTACAACGCATCTGGTATGCCATGAGTGCGGGATGACATTGACATTACACATGCGCTAACAACAGAGCAGCGAACGCGCTCGGGATTTTCTCTCCAGCCATCACTCTAGTTATTTATGCAATGGTGGCAGTGGCTCGGGGCGGCAAGCTAGACACTGAAATTGCATTCACCACTGTAGCTATTTTGAGCATGGTCACTCACCCTGCGAATATGGTCATGACCATTGTGCCGCGCGCAGTTGCCGCATTTGCTGGATTCGAAAGAATCCAGACCTTTCTACTACGACAGCCCTCAGAGGATAACCGTGGTACGCTACCCTGGCCGGGCACGTCACCTATGGACGCAGCATCTGGTCAATTGACAAAACCGGGCCCTGCTATTCATATTCGCCATCTAGGAATTGGCGACAAACAGCCTGTCCTGCGGAATGTGGACATTGAAGTACCTGGTGGATCATTTACTATAATATCGGGGCCTACTGGCAGTGGTAAATCGACCTTGTTGCGTGCTATTCTTGGCGAAATCTCTCCCAGCCATGGTTCTATTAGTCTGTCAACGCGACAGGTGGCGTACTGCGCTCAGCGGCCCTGGCTACCGAATGGCACTATTAGAGATGTTATATTTGGGGCTGCCAACGTTCACGAAGAAAGTATGCAAGAGTCTGAGAGATGGTACCGTGAGGTAACGGACATGTGCTGTCTTGCACATGACTTCGACTCTCTTCCGGCTGGAGATCAGGCTCAGGTTGGCAGTAGGGGTCTCAACCTATCTGGAGGACAGAGACAGCGTGTGGTACGTTTGTGAGGTTGGCCATAAGCTTCTTGGGCTAACAATAACAGGCCCTAGCCCGAGCCTTGTTTGCAAGGTGTGACATACTTCTGCTGGACGACACCTTCAGTGGTCTGGACGGTGGAACGGAGCAAGCCGTCTTTGAAAACCTATTTGGATCCAGCGGTCTGTCTCGGCGACTGAACACTACCGTGATACTCGCCTCTAATTCGGGGTTTTTTTTTTTTCCATGGTCACCACCAAACTTCCCACTAACTCTGCATTAGCTCAGCATTTTCCGGGCGCGGACCACATTGTAGTTCTGGGGGATAATGGAGTTATAGATCAAGGCAGTTGGCAGAACATCAAGGTGAAAGCTGCATCTGTAGCCAAATTTTCCTCAGACAATTACGCCAAGGACATCACCATGCTATCGACTAACTTTGACAAACTCGCCGCTCAATTGCGAGCAAAAGACGAAACGGAGCAAGATCTTGCAAGACAGAGTGGAGATCCCGCTCTATATGGTAATTGCCCCTATCACCTCCATGGATGTGGCTAATGCGAGCGCAGCTTACTATCTGGGATTTATCGATGCCATCAGTATTTTCCTCCTGGTCGCCACCACTATGTCATATGGCTTCTTCATCACCATCCCGCAGTACTGGCTCCAGCTGTGGACTGAGTTGGGAGACAGAAGTACTGCGTTCTATGTCGGTGGATTCCTCGTCCTATCCACAATGTCTTGGGTGTCAACCAGCGCTCAGATGTGGTACGCTTTCCGGATATTCTCAACTACATATTGGTATTGAAACTCAACTAGGGTCGTCCTTATCCAACTCGCTCCGCAATCGGGGTCGCGATTGCACGCACGTCTGTTGCACATCATCACTAGGTGAGCAATTCTAGCACCGAGTAGTTGACAGGCTAATCACAGAGTTGGCTAATTATAAGTAGCGCGCCGTTGTCTTTCTTCTCCGTGACTGACAATGGATCGATCTTGAATAGGTAAGGGTTTATGCACAGATGGATCGGTCAACACTGATGATCCCTAGATTCAGTCAAGACATCCAGCTTATTGACAAGCAGTTGCCACCAGCACTGCAGAGCATTGTAACACGTGGGTAACGCTTTCGACTAAATGTAATCTAGCTAAAGGCTGTCAGAAATATCCAAACTCGTCATGCAAATCATTCTTCTTTGCGTGGCTGAGAGATGGCTCGCAGTATCATTACCGGTCTGTATGCTGCTTGTATATCTTGTCCAAAAAGTGTACCTTCGGACATCAAGGCAGCTCCGATTTTTGGAGCTGGAGGCCCGGGCGGAGGTCTTTTCCAGCTTCCTAGAAACTGTTAGTAATGAAAAGTACGATTTGAGTACCCGCTAATTTTAATTTTTAGATCGAGGGCATCGAAACGATACGGTCGTTTGGCTGGTCCGCTGCCGTGATACAGAAGAACATTCACAGTGTCGACAATGCCCAGCGTCCAGAATTCCTCCTCCTATGTTCCCAGAGGTGGCTCAACATTGTATTGGATCTTTTGGCTTCGGCTATTGCAACAAGCGTCGTTCTAATAGCTATAGTACTGCGAGGACAGGTCAGTGGTGCACAGGTCGGCATTGCGCTCAACATTATGCTCGTGACAAACACGACATTGCTGAAACTCGTGGAAAATTGGACCACGCTGGAGATATCTCTCGGCGCCATATCTCGCGTGAAGCAGCTCGAGAACACGACTCCAACTGAGGGCGGACCGGCCAAGAGCTCGGAAACCCCTCAAAACTGGCCGTCTGCAGGGCATATAGTCTTCAGGGACGTAAGCGCATCATACCAGTACGTCTGCGTCACGCCCGTATTGCTAGCAACTGCTAATCCTATAATTAAGATCCGAGTCCGTTGCTCTACGGAACCTGAGTTTGACTGTTGCTGCGGGCCAGAAACTTGTCGTCTGCGGGCGTACTGGCAGGTGAGTCACCTCAATCAGTCCAAGTTACTTAGCCGGGGCTAACTCTGGATATTAGTGGTAAGAGTACGTTACTCTTAACGCTGCTCAGGCTACTAGAACTGCGATCCGGCTATATTGAGCTAGATGGCATCGATATCGGGCAAGTCAACTTGGACCTGCTACGACAACGGTGCTTCATCGCGGTATCGCAGGATCCCCTCCTTTTATTCAACGAGACCTTGCGCTTCAACTTGGACCCGGATGCTTCAGAATCTGAAAGCATTCTCATCGATGCATTGGCCAAAGTGAGGCTAATGTCGCATTTCTTCGACGCCCGCACACATCTCCTGGAAGAGGAGATGGCCACTGTCATCAACATGGCAGACTCGACTGAACACCCAATCCTTGATCAGAAGCTCTCGAGTTTCCCGCATCTGTCCGTAGGGCAGTGCCAGCTGTTTGCACTTTGCAGAGCACTCGTCAAAGCCCGCTCCTCCCAACGCCTCGGACTCAAACCTGTGGTTGTTTTGGACGAGGTCACGTCTTCCCTCGACACTGTCACCGAGTCCGCCATGTATAAAATTATCGACGAGGAGTTCACTGAGGGGGGGCATAGAGTCATCATTGTTGCTCACAGACTTGGTGTCTTGGAGAAACACATGAGAAGTGGAAGGGATGCTGTGGTGTTCATGGCAGACGGCAAATTGGAGGAGGTTAGAACAATATCATCTGGAGGGAACGGATTCAACGTATTGGGCAATATCCCATCCAGGTGTAATAGCTATAGTGACTGAAATAATACCCCCGCACACCATGGTTAACCCTGGTTGGCGGCCTTTGATGAAGGCGCCGACGCCCTAGAAGACAATCCTCGGCCTAGAGTTTCGACTGGTACCTCGGGTATCTGAGCGATTGCATCTCCTCAACAACCTTCCGCGCACCAACGAGGGCGAAGCACGCCGCAGTCAGGGTTGGATTGCAGGCGTTTTGGGTCGGAATCACGCCGCAACCCCCAATGAACAGGTTTTCCAACCGCCAGACCTTGGAGTGTCTATCAACCACCGAACACCCGTCATCTTCTTCACCTGCTCGAGTCGTTCCGCAAATGTGAATCGCCGTGCCCGGGGCGAGAAATCTGGGCTCACCTCCAGGTATATAATCACCGAGAGAGGTAGCAATGTTCTTCATGCTGCAAGGTGGAGAGTCTCAGCGATGACTTCTTTTGTATCAAGGGGCAACCAGAGCATGCTTACTCCTCCACCATGGCCTGTGCTCGCTCGGCATCTTCTTCGCCGATGCGGAAGTGTATCGATGGCTTGGACAAAGCTTTTGTCAGCCCCGCGGACATCAGCACAGAAGTGCGAGGGTGATGGACTCACCTGAGGCATGCCAAAGGCATCAGTCAGGTCGGAGGAAAACTGGACATGGTTGTCGTAAACTGGCTTGACGTATCCGAAAAATCGCAAGTCAATGAGGAGGCGCGGATCGATGGAATGGGAAACGCTGTTGTACTGGAATGGGTCGCGCTGGATCTGTGAGTGCCAGGGGTACTTGTCGGAGACGGGCGTCGAAATCTAGCACGCATGGGTTTCCCACAAGTATCATCAACTCGACAGTACCAAATCAGACCTCCCATCACCATGGGATCCCATCACCATGGGAGAACTGTACCTCGGGAGAAGGATCATTGGGAGGGATACGCAAAGGATCGTTGGGAAATTTTGAAAAGTATTCCTTGCAACGCGCATCGTTCCATGCGTCCTCCAATAGGCTCTTCTTCATGGCAACTTGGCAGACAGACATGGTTTGCTCCGTCAGATACCGTCCCTGCTCCCATGCCTCCCATCTCCCTGACAACAGGAGCGGCGGGCAGGTTGCTGCAATGACGTCCCTCGGTAGGTCCAGTAGGCTCTGTGTATTTTGAACGACTAGGCACGGTTAGGGGCGAAGTCAGTCAAGGGGCTCAAGGACTGAGCAGACCAACATAGTCCCTGGATTCTGGCCAACCGCTGTTGCCTTGGCTGGTTCCGAAAGCAGACCCAATGCCCCCTGTGGAATGAAATGAAATCAGTCCACGCCCACTTTGCTCGGTGACAAGAAAATATATACCTCGACAGTGCTGTGAAGGTGGTGACAGATCAGCTGGCAGTTCCAGGAAACATGTATCCTCTCCAACTTTTGCTTCCTTCCTTACCTAGAGAAACGTCCATCATCCATCTGCACCACGACGCTGTTTTTCTTGTCATCGCCGATCAACCTCGTCTGCCTGGCGCCGTGCGTTAGGAAGCCACCCCGGTAGTCTGAACATAAAAGACATGGCACTACTTACTGTTCCCCCATCTCTACCATGAGCACGTTGATGCTGTCATCAGCGTCGAGGATGGTCCTGGCATACACTGCACCAACAGGACCAGATCCAACAATCAACACATCCGACTCCAGGACCTTCTGTCCACTGGTCTCATTATGAAAGCTCATACTGCTGCTTGTTTGGGTAATTTGCCGTCCAAGAGCTTGTCTAGTAACATCTGCCAAAATAGCCGCGCTAATGTAAGTCTCGGTTTTCCCTTGTGCTCGGAAGCTGCCCAGCTGCCCTCTTGTCCCTTTTATATGTGCCTAGGGTTATAACCACGACATGCGCCACTCTACTGATGCCACGTAGGGAATTTGTTGCTTCTCCAAGCACGCCCGAGGCCGAGTCTGGTGAATGGCGGCGTTGGGGGAAAACACCGTAATTCCGCACCGATGTGGTATCAAACCCGGCAATGAGGGGATAAGCAACCCAGGAATTTGACAGGATTGGCCGGAGGAATATCCACGCTGCAAGGCATAAGCAAGCGAATGGTTACAATATGGTAGCCGTATAAGCCCGTCACGTGTACGTTCCTGCCGCCGTTTGGTATATGCATTCGGAACCGCTGATTATCTTGCCTCCCCATCTTCACGTTGGCGTGTAAGCTTGCAGCGGCTCGTGTCTCAGCTTGACTGTCCCTGATTTTCCGAAACTCCAAATTCAACGGAACTTCCCGCTCAAGCTCGGCAAAGGCTCAGTGAGAGAATAAGTGCCCGGGACATGCCCCCGTGTCCGTCGATCCACGCGCACTTGCCAATGCAAGCCATCTTGAGCTTGAAATGTCAAGAAAAATTCGACAATGGTTAAGCTTATCAAACTCCGGGACAGCACAAGTCAACAAGTTCGCCGTGAGTCGCCGAGTATTAGCAGCAGAAGCGCATGGCACCAGGTTGTACCACATGTTCCGTCGCAATGTACCGTGCTGGTGAGGAATACTGCATCGCGCCGACGAGGTTTTAATGGAGTTGTCTCTATGGGCGCGGACTACGTTCACGGTGGTTATGTTCTAGCGCGATGAGGTGATTTGATATTAGATGGTTGGTGTTCTTGTGATGTCGGATATCGGATTTAGTTAACTGGCCAGAGGATACAAGGATGTAGTACAAAAACTGAAAAAAAAAACATACAACAGCCGGTGTTCGCTGGTCGTCACCGACCCAACTACTAATCTGCCCCTTACCAGCTTGACTATGGGAGAGCGGACGGGATCCCTTCCTCGCTTCGCACACTTCCGAGTTTCTGCCGGTCCTCCGTGTCCCCACTCAGCCCGGCACCGGACCTCGCCAACGTACCAGATGGGCCGCCCGCCCTCTAGCCGGACCCGGGGGCCTCTTCTTTTCGTTTTTCGACTTAAGCGCCCGGTGCCTCCCTCTTTCAACGTACGCCCCCTCCACCACCTCACCACCTCGCTTACGAACCAAGTTTCAATTCTCGTAATGCGCGCCTTCAAATAAGCAGATGGAAGGGAATGAGCAAGGGTTGGCCGTGCCCGGCCTTCGGCTGCACCATAGCACTCCGCAGGTGCTGCTCGTTTTCCTTTCTTCCCCGACGGTGTCTTCGCGCTTTGTCCGCGCCTCGACATGGCAGAAGAAACCACACTCATCAAACTATCTCACCTCGAGCGTCGCTGGACAATCGGCCCTCCATGGACTATCAGGGGCCTGGCCGGTCACAACCCCGTGACGAATTCTTCAGTCGTTCAGCAGGGCTTGCTTTGGATCTCGTTAAGAAGCACCAGGCAGGGCCGGCCAAGCGCGAGACGAAGTCAGAGGCTAAGAAGCGGCGGTCCCGGGAAAAGCTCTGGAAGCAGTGGAAGATGTGAGTAACTTCTTGTCTTCGGCCCGGAGGACGCAATGGCCAGTCACTGACAGACGATTAGTTTCGCTGAGGATGTACAGGTGCATCCCGAGGAGCTTTGGATTGATTTGTGCCTGCGGAAGCCGTATGCGAAGCCGGTGATCAAGGCATTCCTCGAAGCCTATGTCCGCTCCTCGGTCGTGCGCCGTCCTTGCCTGGGACCGGAAGGTACAGAGGAGGTGCGCACAGTCAATACAGGTACAACTCTGCAGGACAAGTTGTCGGACCTTGTAAATTTCGCCGACGACACAGTGTTGGAGCGCAAGCGACTAGAGAACCCTCGGGAAAATTCTCTGTGGAGGATCAGCTACTCCTCCAGGACAAAGGCTTACCATGACGGACCCGCGTACGAGATTGGGAAGGTATGACACATTATTTCTTGCCCTGACTGCGACCCCTTGTCTCCAAGCTCATCCGTCACGTTGATCACACTGCTGAAGGTTGCGCAGGAATTGCCAGATCTTGCGCTCGAGCTTGATCTGACTCTTGGCCAGACCTTTGAAAAGAAAGAGGCGACAGAGCATGATGTAATGCTGGTTCTTCTGACGGTCTGGCAAAGAGGTCAAGATATTCCCTGTAGCCCTGATATTCGCTTCGCTTTCCACTGCGCCGTCATGCAGGGCGGGTTCGGCGGTTGGAGGCCAGGGTCAACCATGGAATTGTTGTATAAAGATACGCTGGTGGAATGGATCCAAGACATCGATAACCCAGGAAAGATTTGGCCTACAGCGACCGTCACCATCCACCATGTCAAGCAGAAAAAGAAGGTGAGGCGAGACCAGCGAGACAGGTATGTTCTATTGGAGCACTAGCCGGAACCATGCGGAAGCTGACGCCCTTGCCAGGCTGAAATTCTCAGTAACGCGGGTTCCATGCCCGGCAATATGCCTTCTCTCGTTCATTGTCTCAAAGGCAATCGCCGATAATGCCTTTGCCGCCGGCTTCACCAAACCAGAGCAAGTTCTTGATCAGCTTTCGCTAGAGGCTCATGTACCCTCTACTCCCCTTTCCTGGAAGCCTGAAATGATGGGGAAAGCTATCTTCAGGATTTCGTACGGGCAGTTGCTCTCCCTGTGGAAGCTCACGATGTTGGTGGCCGGGGTGCGGGAGATTCCACGACCATACTCGATGCGGGTGGGCACAGGAGGTCGGCTGGACGGTAAGCAGCCGCAAAGAGCTTGAGCTATGTGTAGTTTTGGATGCTGACCGCGGGCCGCGAGATAGGGGTTCTTACGCCAGCAGTGCGGAATTTCACATTGGCAAATTCCACGGAAGTATTCGAGGCAAGCTATCTCCCAGTGCAACTTGCCTGCAACCTGCAAGAGATCTCGTTCCCCAACGCTACGTCTGAACAAGACGGCACTCGCCAACTCATGTCCCTTGTCAGGCGAGCCACACTCCGACGGGACGACCGGGCTCCTATTTACCCGACGAGGGAGGAGTGGACGGAGATAGAGAATAGTGTGTTACTGCAGAACCTTCGCCACGAGTACCAACGCGTATCTGTAGACAAAGGGTCTCAATCGGCAGAGGCCAAAAGAATCAGTGGGAGGATCAAGCATGTCAGGGACTGCTTGGTCGACCAAACCGTGGCGAAGGCTCGGCAGGCCTACTTTAAGGAAGTTGACAAGCTCCGCGCCCTCCAGCAACCGACGGATCATCTGCACAACCCCGAAGCCACGAACCCTCGCTTTAAGCACCACATGCGCAGCAGCTTAGCAGCCGAAGGCCTTGGCAAGCTGTTATCTGTCGAAAATGACAGCACGTTCTGCCATGAGCTAATAGGGTTCTTACAACAGAAGCCCAGTGGTGGTTCCAGGGCCACCTATCGCAAAGAAGAAGCCTCTGTCGAAGGTACACGGTGCCTGCTGTGCCGCTCCGCGCCACTAGCGAGCAAGTGGTCCCTGTCTAGGCATGTTTGGACCTATCACAGTGACCTGCTACAGGACTCGTTCTCATGTCCCGAATGCCACAGGCTGGGACACGGCGAGGTCGTGATACAAGGTGGACCGTCGGCTTGGAGCAGTCACGTGTCGCGCAGCCATGGCGCTGCTGCGGCTCCAGATCTCTCGGCAACGGAGGAGGCATATTGTGCGTTGTGCGGCACTGGGTACACACAACGGGGCTTCACGGCTCATCTCAAGACCCATACCGCGATGCTCAGCCGTCCATTCCCATGCCCAGCGTGCACGGCGACCAAGCATGTAGCTTGCGCGGTGATTCACGGTGTGGAGGCATGGATATCACATGTGAAGGAGGTCCATCAAGGAGGATCTGTTCCGGGTGCGATCCTCCGGCAGGCCACAAGGCCACGACAGACGCAGAAGCGGAAGGCGAAGACGGAGCTTCTAGACGACAAAGCACCGAAAAAGGTGAAGACGGAGCTGGAAACTGTGATGGAGGAATATCCTGAAGTGAAAGAGTGGTCGCCAAGCTACGAGGGGCGCGAGGCCGGCGTCGACTTTCATGCCGGCGAGGAGTTCTGGGTCACAGGGCGCGATTGTGACTACGTGGACGACACATCTGAGATTCTTTCGTACTTAGGTTAGAATCAAAGGATAGATGTCTATAAAGCACTAAATTATATACCTCCACAGATCAGCAAATATATGATGAATGTTCGTTCCGAAGGCAAGGAACGCACTGTCAGGTGGGTAATTTGATCAGTATGACGAGGAATGAAGAACACGCTGGTATGATGAGCCTTATGCCTTGTCTACTCCACTGGCGATGGCTAAGGCTCTCTTTGAAGTACACACTGCCAAATACGATACTTAGCCAGCATCATCGCTTTCTGCATAACCCGATGTGCCAGATGAAAATGCCGCACAATGAGGGGAGGATTCGCAATGCAGCTCTTCATTCACAGACAGACTCCGCCACGCACGGCGCTTATCAGGCCAACATGGGTCGCAGATGCTGACGATGCAAGAGACCAGCAGTATCATTTCTGACTCCCACATACACCCGCGAATCTTCCCTCACATTGGCGACCTGACCTGCGTTTCGCTGAGGGTGCCTAGCATCGCAAGCATCAAGCGTCCATATCGCAAATCGCCAGAGTACACCAAGCCGTCGACCAAGTCCTTCAATGGCATTGGCAGCCAATATTGACCCCAAGAGCAACGTAGACCAGGTACTATTGGTCTAGGAAGAGGATGCCGGTTTCGAAAACGGCACGGTGCACACCTCCAATCCTCTCACGTCAAATGTTGGACTTGATGTACGGGTATATCGACGGTAAAACACTATAGGACGCCGTATTTATCAAGGTTTGCCAACCAGGGAACATCAAACGAGCAACGCAGCTAGACGATCTCTGGCATCCTTGTCCACCCATGTCCTGCTCTCTTGATTGCGGCTGTCTTCCATCTTCTGTGTGACGAAGGGGTCCATCGCATTTCTCTGTGGCTCGGAAAGACAATCCAGCCTGGCCTGGTAGTCCTGATTATCATTCAGCCCGAAATAGCTCTCGTCTAGGTACTTCCACCAAATGAAATCAAAAGCCCAGCTCTTCCTAGCCGCATAGTTAACCATCCAAATCCGCTTCTCCCAACTCTCTCGCATACGCTGAGAGAGCTGTCGCTCCGCTTTCCCGTGATCAGCCTGTGATAGGCTGCTGACCCTTTTAGCGAGATTGGCGGCTGTCATCTTCTTCTCTTCAGCTTCCAATACACGTAGAAAGGTCTGAAGCCGCGGTTCATAGGCGTCCATCCATGCGTGATAGCCACCGGGCCAATATTCGGGTTCTTCCAGGAGCAGCCACCAAGGAGGATCAAAGCTGAACTGCGGGGGAGCAGCATATGCGAACTCCCAGTCTATAACGCCGACGACCCGCAGATTTTATCAAGGAGGACGTTGGCTGGCCTGAAATCCTCGGAGAACAACCGAAACCCACCGTCTGATTTCGACAGGCCTGGCATAAGCCGCCCCTCGGTAGCCAAATTCCGGAATAGCTGACGAGCGATGTACTTATCCCGGGCGTCGTCTTCGTCTTCTACAGCATCGTTGAGCTGGAATGCCAGCTGGGCCATGTGCGAGATGCGAAGGGCATGACATACACCCCGGATAAAAGGTATGGGAGTTCTGTCGATGCAGTCCAAGTTTATGTTCTGATTAGAGTGGTTGCAGACCCGAGCACTCACTATATGAAGGCTTAGGACCTATGCCTCTCATTTGTAATGCAATGCTGCCTATACTGGCTATCCTTATTGCAGGAAAAACGTTCAGGAGCTGCGATACCCTCGAAGATCCCAGTTTCGCTCATCCTTGCGACAATTCTTCGACACTCCGTAGATACTGGTACCCTCTTGCCCACTTGGCATCCGCGGATGCCTCTCATCGTGGCAACACGCCTAACAGAGCACTAACCTGGTGACCACGGGCGCTGTCGCCTACAGGCGGTGCTTCAGGGGGACCATTGAACCTCATTGGCATGCCAACGCTATTATTAGCAATGTGCAATCAACTGGACGTGCACAGGTTCAGCGTGAAATGGGTTAGCTCCTTCTGGGAATGGTTCCATTGACAGTTGTTGCTAAAAATAACACCAGTCACAACACCCGCCTCGCATCTGTGGGTTATTTTAGCATGAATTGTGCGCGGACAAGAAACCCTTGCCGTATACGAAGTGTTGCCTGCCCCGTCCGTGTGGAGCGGGGTTTTCGGGCTGATGATGCCTCGCCTCGGATGGCCGCTTCCCCGCTCTTACGGCCGGAGTCTCCACATCTCGGCGCTTGGAGCACGGCGCCTGAATAGACCGGCGCCGGCAAGTCGACGTTGCTCTGAAACCACTTAACGACCATCAACACGAATAAAGCCAAGCATCCATCCTCATCCGGTGACCCGAGTTCAGATCTTCATTTTCATCCCTTTTCTTGCGCGTGTCTGTTATGGCTTCCTACTTAGATGACATCCGCCGCTTGCAGGCTATGCGTGAGGGCCTCACAGAGTTGACCAAGGGCTTCAATGAGGTCCTTGGCAAAGTTCTCCCGCTCATCGACCGATCTCAGTTCATCTACGCTCAAATTGGTCGTTATGAGCCTCAAAATGTAAGTGTTATGGAGAAAGATTACCACAGAAACTAATTTAAGTTAGGTTGACACCTCATACAAGTGCATTATGGATTCTATGGAGAGTGGAGCCCACCAGCTCCTTGAAACTGTGTGTAAGGCAGACAAGAAGCTCTGGAACGCAAACCAGCACACACTTGTGCTGGTAGAAGAAGTGGAGAATGCCATGGCCGAGTGTCGTCACCTGGATGCAGGTGAAACTGTAAGTTCGATACCCGACTGATCACAGGATTCGACTAATTCAATAGACTCCAATGGCCCCTTCCACCCCTACTGCTCCGAACGTGGATTGGAAGCAGTGAGATATGTACTCGAGGATGGGTGGTCAGATTCATTACGAATGCCTCGAGGCTCGAGCATGCAATACATCCCACGTTCCTGTCCATTCAGAGCATTGACTGCGCACAAGACCACGGCACGTTGGAAATGGTCGTGATTTTCGGCTGACCACATATCATGTGTGTGAAACGTATGAAACTATGCGGCGAATGGGGTCCCCGTCTCCAGTTCATCGACACACGGCCCAATACTGCTTGCTAGCGGCCTGTCTACTAGATGCCAGAGCGAACAGGCTAGATCCTTTCTTGGCCTCACCTGTGCCATGGGCACAGCTGTATCGCACATATCAGGCATGTCGACCAGAAAAACACGGTCGCTTAGCTGAGATAGGATTGCGAGGCTAAGTATCCAGAGAACAATGTGAGCCTCGGTCATGATGGCAACTTTACTCACCATGCTTTCCAATTGACTTCAGGCACAGGTCGCATGTATATTGGCCGGCGAAATCCCAGGAGGAGCCACAGTCGATTATGAGACCGGAGAGTTTGGAATCTGCAATTTATCCCCAACCACTTCTTTTCCCACACATCCATCTGGCCTTTGAAGGGGCCTCATTCCCCAAGTCCAGTTTCACCTAGCATATCTAGCATCCAGTCAAACAACTCCCAACTTCAGCTTCGGATGAGCATGCTACTACCATGCGAGGCCGTTGGCTCACAGAACTGTCGGAGAGTCAGCTGGTTCTTCAGAAAGACCCTAGATCATGCAGAGTTGTATCACCTGAGGGCCAGCAGAATGACCAGCAAGGAGGCTGTGCATCCTTGAGAGGAGTAGAAAGACTATATAATGTAGTCTATCAGCGTCTCCTCGACGCACAGTAGACTTGCTCCTTCAACCAACACCAGAAACACTTCGCCGCGACTACAAACAACAGCAAAGGCCCTATCACGTTATTGGCTCTCTTCTTTCAAACAGCATGTCAGGCAACCCGCAACCTGTTACGGAAGCGTGCGCCTGGTGTGGTGGGTTTCAAGCAGGGTATGCAGAAGGCATTCATTTTGTGACCTCAACGCCGCCTCGATTCAACCCAGGCCCTTCGCCACTGAGCATGTATTCCTTGCCACAAGGCATTGCTCTTCAGCCTCAACCTTTCGTCTATTACTCTGGCTATTACGACCCTGCCCTCTACTTCTCATCGCAACATCCCTGCGTCAATCTAGCCACCGGGATGCGGTGGCTCGTACCAACCCTACCGGCCGCAGGATTTAGTGCTCCTGATTTTTCTCATGCTACGCCAATGATCTCTAGCTCTGGAGCTACCATTGCCTCATCTGATGTTGCTTTGGATACCAATGGGGTTGAAATGATGTCTCAGAGAAACTCTGAAGTGCTGGGTGCAGTTCCAGGTCTGACACAAAATGCGCAAGACGTAAATATGACCTTGGATGAAAGTCAAAGGATTGTCCAACAAAACTTGAGAAGCAATGAGCGCGAGTCCTCTATGCTAGCCTCGTCCTCACTCAACGTCTTCGATGCTTCCAAAAGTCTTCAGCGTGCCCTTAGCGTCCCGGATTACACAACTTCGGCCCTTCCACACGCCCAACGTGCGATTGCCGAGAATGTTACACAGTCACCCAGCTGCGACACACTCAGTGGCTCAGAAGGAGCCAATTCATATGCCAATTCTCCACTTTCTGAATGGGAGTGCAAAACCCCGGACACTCAACTCCCCCCGTTGGAGGAACAAGTCCAATCCACTGTCCAAAGATCTGCCTGGGATGAGACGACCGCGCGCTTCTTAGCTGGGAACTAACTCGTGACAAACGGAGACGGTAGCTGCGGCGATCTCACACGCCAATTCCCAATCCGGAACGTCTCGCGGAGCTACTAATTGGCGGCGGCACGTTGGACACATCCGGCGTTTGCTATGAGAAGTCACGGTTAGAGGAGAATTCAAGCTGTGATGAAGTGGTGCCCTCATTGACCTTCATCGAGAAGGGTAGGTCCTCAATGCTCTTGTATGCGTCTCTTTTGCGCAAATTCGTCTCCTACACGCTATTGAATCTTTGTGCTGGTTCGGGAATTGCTTGGATCCGTTGTAGCGTGAATGAAATCTTGAAATTGACATCTTCCCCTATCTTTTCCTCCTTGAAATTATTAGATGGGAAACCCCCTTCGCCTCATTGCAAGGGTCCAACGTACGCATACCTGGGCCCAATACTGTGCCTCATTCTCCTCACCGCGCGTCTTGCACCGTGGGGGAGACGTCATTAAGTGAGCGTACCAGTATTGTTACGTACTGGCATACTTCGAGTGGTTCACCCACTACATAATAGCCACACCCAAAATAGCACTGCTGTCCACGCAACTCTCCAGGTTGAAGTCAACATCTCCTTGCCTACCACTTGAACGGCTCGTCTCCCGCCCATTGCTCCCTTAGCCGCATCTCGCTTTGCCTGTGTCTGGGTAGTATTCTTCCTCATCCAGCCTGATCCTGGGGCTGTCGTCCCGTCCCCACCTCTTGCCTCTCCTCCAGTCTGCCTGCCACTGTGAAATATCGTTAATAACTAGAGTGGTGGCTGGTGTTTCGAGATAAACTAGTTCCTCAACACGATCCTTCTATTACTTGGGTTCAAAGCTTGGCTTGCCGGCTCAAGGGTATTTGAACCCCTGTATAAAAGGTATGGGGGACTCATGCACTGCGTCAATATTGTGCAGATGAACAGCGTGCGATATCTACTCGACGTTGGGTTTGGTGGCTGCGGCCTGACTCGCCCTAACAGCTTGCATTACCATTGCATGCAAATGTATTTACCCTGTTGCAATGTCCTCTAAGCAGAGGCCTCTTATGCCTGTCAGATATGATAATACCGCTCGCAAAACTATCAAGCATCCTTGTTCCAGGTGTAAGGCCACATATCCCGTATAGTTTCTTCGCAACGTGGGCAAGATACGCCTTCATTTGGACGATAGTCTCGCCAGTCTTCACCCCAAAGCCCGTTGAGGCAAGTCCCATGGAAGGGGTGTCCGCAATCGAGCACAACTCGATCGAGAACTTTTTCCTCCAAGCAATTCGTAGTGCACTTAACTTCCGCAGGGCGTATCATGATCATGCGTTGCCAAGAGGCAGAAGGGTGCGACTGGCATCTTACTGCACATTCGCCGGGGTTGTGCCTGTTGCAGACTGCCTAGCATCCGAAGGAAGGCTCGCAGTCTTCGCAATAGACCTATGCCCCAGTCAGCAGGGTCTTCAAGCTTCTGGGTAGCCACTTACACATTCATAGTCAACCAAGAGTGAACCATGTCCCAGTAACTTCCCGCAGCGACTACAGGTGATAGGTAAGACGCGTAGCTCTTCGACAGCCTCATCGGTATCCTTGGCAACGACGTAGAGTGTCGTTGAGACGTCACTACGAAGCTGACGATGCTCCTGGGGCTTTATTAGCGCCTTTTGGTGATTCTGGAGACGATACTTGGCGAGGATTTTGTTTCTTACCGCTGGGAGTACCATGACTCCCTCGAGAGCCGATGTTTGGTCGTTCGAGGGCTTGGTGAATATATCTTCCTGGGCTTCGCTGACCAGTGGCCCCCATTTGGAATCGGATTCGATGGCAATAGGAACCCCGGGACCAGGCCACGCCGGCTCTTCAGGCGATGATCCTCTCACGATGTATTGGCGGTTATAGAGATATGGGTGGACGGACCGCCCACTCAGGTCTTGGGAGGGGGTGTGATCGTACCTATGACGCCCGAGGGCCAACCAATGCCGCTTCAGCCATAATGCACACCGTTAGGAAGCCTGGTCAGGGGTAAGAGTGCCTCTTGCTACAACCAGAGCTCGTCATTGAGACCCTATGACCAGCGTGCACTATAGCTGAGTCCTTATAAGCCGTCAAGTCCTGATGTGACCTCTACTAATCATTCAGAGCTTTCTTGTCATATATGGGTTCCATGATGCAGAGCATGCACTCAGTCTTGGTCCATCTGTAGATGAAGTGAAGGTGACACGCCGGTGCCATGTCAGCCCGGGACCCCTTCGACGGCCCGCAAGGCGCCTTCAACAACATCACTGATGCTTCCGTCGATTCGACAGTCCGTCGAGAGCTGACAGTCGGTTGCCTCACCTTGGACAGTTAGTCCTTTGGCACCCCAGATTGTGAAGGCCATCTCCATGGCCATTGACATTGCAGTACCCGCCACAATCCACTCCCACCGGTCCAAGGCGCCCGAAGCGCACACTGCAACGTCTAGAGAGACTCCAAGCCAGGGCCGCAAGATCGATGTGCGGCGCCTTCAGAGCGACATCTTCCCCCGCGCTGGACGTGGAAATGCACCTGACGCCTATCAAACAGCAAATCCGGAAGCACAACCTCGTTACGATAGGGTGAATGAACGATGCTACGAATCGATGGCAGCCCAACATGACGGACGAAAGAGTCAGACGAAAGATCCCGCTCTTTCACGCCCTGTATTCGAGGCTCATGTGTGTAGTGGAGTGGTTAGTTGATCGGCCAACAGATGACACGTACTGAGGATGGTCAGCGGCCAGTCTGAGTAGGACTGTTCTCTTGAGTCGGGCTTCCGAGGGGGTAATCAAAAGGACGCATAAACCCCCAATTCTCTTGTTTAATGTCAGGGGGGATGACATCGACAATTGCTCAAGATCACTCCCTCCTGACGTATCTACGAAGGGAAGAGTTCCAGTTCTAGAGGCGGACTGTGCACTGACGGAATGCAGGAGCTGCTCCGACGTTTGTACCAGAGGGGGCAACAATGTCGACAGAGTTTGCCCTCGGTTGGAGGACGTTCGGGCAGCGTGCTCTCCAGAAGTTCTCTGTCGGGCATACTGTGAAAGGGCCGCTGTAGGACATGGGGCGGCTAAGTGCTGAGACGGTTCACTAGGCTCGTGAACTCCGCGTAACACATGAGCAAAGTGGGTTGACTTGTGACGATACCTATCAGCACCATTGTTTCTTCCGTTGATGCTTGTTGCGATTGCCAGTTTCTCGGCCATCTTGCCACTGGGTCTTAACCTGGTTGGTCTATCCTTATGTTGGTTCAGGGCTATTAGCTCAGCAAACTGCATGATCGTTATGGGTATAACATCCGTCCCTATGTCGCGAGCCACCCTTCGTGCCGAGCCAAAATGTAGGTACTTTGCCTTCACATCAATCAGAACTGCACACACATACGTTTATTTTTTGTCTTTCACATGAGCTCTATTGTTGAATCACTCCTGCACCCCTCTGGCAAGTTTTATCTAAAAAGAAATGTAGGCGCGTACCGAGATGGAACCAGGGTAAATAACGTCCTATCTGGGTGGCATTCCAGCGCAGTCCCCTAGAAGCCTACCACAAAGCTCTTGACCATCCAAATTTTCGTGAATTGACAGCATCCAGGCCCTTAACCTCTACTTAAGCATAGCAAAGTTATTTACGGCTCTGTGGCTGCTGTAGAGTGGTGATCAATGCAAGATTGCCATGCCGATTGGTATAAGTGAATCAACAGATCAACGAATATGGCTAGCGTAAAAGGGGAGGAGACGGATGACTAATTGTTCAATGTGCGGAATTCTCGAAGGCGCACTGTCCTTAGACTTTAAATTTAGGGTACCCTCAAATCAAAGTAGCGTTATTAATAACATTAGAATTATATACATAACCTAGACTGTGTATTTATCTAACCTAATCTAAACTCCTACTTATAACACTATTAATCTCTTTAACGCCTAATTTAAGCATCTAATTAGTAAACACTATATTATATTCTTAATTTATTAGATACTCTACGCTAAGCTTTGCCTTTAGCCTTCACACATTATCTCAATAGACTAATAGCTTTAGCAAGTTAATCCTAACTCTAGTAAGTGCATGCTAGGCTAGCCATGCTATTTATTATTAAGGCATAATCCTTCCCTAGTTTCACCTTAAAGATACTAAAGGAGCGTGACCTATCTCATAACTTACGTGGTAACAGCAACGCAAATTCTAAAGCGATAATAACCCAACGATAGGTATAGACCTATATTAGCCTCACACTACAAAAACTTCATCACAAGTATACGCCCCAAATAACAGCTAATAGCAAGTTCTAACCCTAAGACTACTAAGAACATTAGACAAAATTCCAGAGGCAGCTAAAGCATCCTCTCTTTATCCTTTATAACCTATACCCTATCACTACTAAAGCTATACCTAATATAACTAGCAAGTATTATAATACTCTTCCTAATTATTTAAACATTAACATAGGGCGCTAGGTTTAGAATTTCTAAGTTTAGAAGCCTAACCTTAGTAAAAAGGCGCATGCTAGTCATTAGGTCAAATAAAAGTTAGTATAATACTCTCCTAATACAAAGCATTTACAAGTAGCTACTAGTTACTAGATCCTAGATCTTAACTATCTTATTATACAAGCTTAATGCCAGACACTAGCTATTCGCCAAGAACACCACTAAGCTTACCAAATCGCTATAGCCCTCTAGCGTCTGCAAGCAGCTGCTAGTTACTAGATCCCAGATCTAGACTATGCTATCCTATAAGCCTAATACTAAACGCTAACTATCTACTAAGAACGCCACTAAGTACACTAGATTACTATAGCCCTCTAGCGTCTATAAGCAGCTACTAGTTACTAGATCCTAGATCTTAACTATCTTATTATATAAGCTTAATACTAGACACTAGCTATCCGCTAAGAACACTACTAAGTACACTAAATTACTATAGCCCTCTAGCGTCTGCAAGTAGCTACTAGTCGCTTAATCCTAGATCTTAACTATCTTATCATACAAGCCCAATACCAGACACTAACTATTTACTAAGAACACTACTAAGCTTACTATATTACTATAGCCCTCTAGCATCTACAAGCAGCTACCAGTTACTAAATCCCAGATCTTAACTATCTTATTATCTAAGCCTAATACTAGACACTAGCTATCCGCTAAGAACACCACTAAGCTTACTAAATAGCTATAGCCCTCTAGCGTCTATAAACATACATTCCAATCTATTACTATCCTAGGCTTTTATACTATCTAATCTAGTTCCTTATAATAAAAAAGTCTTTTAATAAGGCTACTCTTAGGGCTAAACACAAATGCTAACGCATAGGCCTACAATAAAGCAATCTTAATTAGTAACCTATAGGATAGGATAAAATAGTAAGTATCTTAGAGTAGTTTAGTTAGTTACAGCCCCCTAAGCTCTCTCTAAGTTACTATTAGGCTACTTTTACTATTACTATAAAGTAACTTACTACTAAAGCCTCTAGTTTATATATAGCCTTTATCCCTTCTAGTAAGCTACATAATAAACTAAGGAATTCTAGCTAATATAAGTACTTATCTTAGATCTATTTATAGACAATACTATTATCCTATAGGGCATTTCTACTAGTTATAGTATCTAAGTTATACAAGTAGTTAACCTAAAAGACATAAGCATAGTATATTAATGCTAATGCGTTAAGGTCTCGTAATAAGACCTAATTAATAGGAAATCTAGAAGCGCCTAATTTATAGAGGTCACGCTCTAGAGTCTTAGAGAGCGCCGCTAGAGAATTTAAGAAGATAGCATAGTGTAGGTATATTGCGCTAAATAGTAGGATTTTATTAGATACCTTATTAAGTAAAAAGTCCTTAGCTAACTAGTGCATAAAGTAAATTATGCCTTTTTAAAGACTTAGGAAAGAGCTATATACCTTAATAATTTGCAGCAGGTTATTATACTTATCCTATTTAATTAACTTAATAAAAACCTTTAACTCCTCTAATCTAATTAGTTAGTAAATAACTAAAGCAATAGTAAGTATCTCTTTACATACTTTTATATCCCTTAAATTAGAAATCTGCTTTATTATCTAATAGTAAAGAGGTCTAAGCCCTAATAGGAACTTCTTTAACTAGGAGAGCGTGTGCTAGTTTCGCATAATTATACAATCTACAAGCTCTTCGCAGACTAAGGCTACCTATAAGAAAGTGCTATTAGCATTTATAGATAGGTAATCTCTAATAGTATCTTTTATTAGCTTATTATAATTCTTAAGGCTTGCTAGCTAATTAACCTTAAAGTTAATATAAGTATCTATAGCTTTAGAGATTAAATCTTAGTTAAGCTTAAGCTACAGCCAGACCTTATACTCTATAAAGCTAAGGCTTTCCTTAATATCTTACTAATTATAACTAGAAATAACTCACTTAACTTAAGAAAGTCTTATAATAAAGCTAAGAAGCTAATGCTAGTTTATCTTACACTTATTAAGGGCATTAATAACTAAGATTACACTATCTAAACTTAGATTATTAAGAATTAATATAAGGATCTTTAATAAGGCTTCCTAGGCGTTTCTATCCTTAAAGGCTTACTTACCCCTATAGTTATACTTCTTCTAAATATATAAAATAAACAATAGCTTCTAGGCTATAAGTAAATAAATAAGACTATATAGCATAGCTATTATATTACTTAGCCTCTTATTAGTAGCCTAGTAGAAGAAGTAAGATAGGAGATTATTAGGTTCTTTCTCTAGCTTATTAATAATACCACATAGAAGCATAGTCTTGCCCTTACTAGGGTTACCTTTAATCTAAAGAAGCTAGCTTTATAAATTACTATACTATTTCTAAAAGTCTTTATAATTAAGAATTTAATAGTAAGAATCCTAAAGTAAGCTACCCTTAGTATCCTAGATATATATCTTATTATTATAAGGATTAGTTTTACGTAAATCCTTTATAATCTACTTATATTTATTATCTTTACACTAGTTTCCCTACTACTCTATTTAGTCTTAGATAACTAAGTAAATACCCTAAAGACTCTTTTACATTATTTTTATAGTCTTACTAATTTCCTATAGTTATATCTTACTTTCTTTAGTATTATATTATTCTATATCTTATTATACTGCTAACTTAGCCTCCTTAATATTACTAAGCTAGCTAGACTAGTTATTAATCTTAAGCAAATCCCTTATAATACTAATAGCCTACTACTAGTAGTAAAGATAAACACTTTATATCTAATATAGCAAGAGCTTCTTATAGAGCTACTTAATATTCTATCTTAGCTAGTCTTATAGGCCTGTTGTAGATTACACACTTATATTCTTATTAAGTAGTAAAGACACTAAATTCTAGTACTATTCCATTTATAAGAGGACGTAGGCAATGCTATTATAATTCTAGCGTAACTTAGTAATAGAATTAGAGAGAATCTATATATATTAGTAGGACACACTTCTTAGCACTCTCTTAGAGGAAAGTTAATAAAACACACCTCTAGTCTAAGGCAAATACCTACCTAAGTAATAGTAGCTTTAGGAGCTATTTAAACTACCTTATCTATAGTGCCCCTTATAGCTTATTATACTTATAAGCCTTTATTAATAGCTTACTTAATAAATACTTACTTTTATATCTAATCTAGTCCTTTTCTAACTAACTACTATATTTAAAGGGAGTGTGTTTCCTTAGTTACTCTTATTATATTTTCTATAGGTTTATAGGTAGTAAAGTTTATTTTATTTTTATTAAGAATACTTAATAGAATTTATTTATACACTTTAACTAGTTTAGGCTTACTTAATTTTAACCTATTATAGGCATTATTCTAAAGTTACTTTTATAGACTAGGAAGCATAACTATTTTAGTATATATTAAGGTACTTATAAAATAGGCTAACTAAGATATAAAGTAAGTAGTTTATTAAGATATATATAAAGTGCTTATTAGTAAAGGTAATTATAATAAGGGAGCTAGGATAGACTCTAAGGGAGTAGCCTATAGTAGCTATTTAAATATCTATTTAATATCCTTAAGCTAGTAATATACTATATTTGCAGAGAAAAGGGCGCATAGGTCTTAATTTATAATATAATAATATTAGCAAAATAAGTTATAATCTAAATAAGGATCTAGGGTAAGCATAGGCTATTACAGTTAGTAGCCTTAGAAGTAGCATCTTTAGGGATATATATTATATATAACTAGCGGAGACACTAAAGGATCCCTATAGCTAGGCGCTTATAAGGCTAATAGAATTAATTACCTAAAGAGTTTTATCTTAGCAACACTAGGTTAGCTATAGGTCTTAAGCGTGTTTAGAGTAGAAGTCTAAGGGGATAATAAAATCAGTTCGCGTTTCAGGCCAACATCATGGCCTGTGATAGCATGCTTCTCATTCTCGCCTCGATGGGTAATCGGCGGTTGTGGAGAGGCGGGCCTCGACCTTGCCAAACCTTGGAAAGGTCCACCTCGTCTCTGTGGAACTTGATTGGCCGTGGCGGGTCGTACTACCGCAGTGTAGTCGTTTGCGATGGCGCTACGTCCACGCAGCCAGCGCGTCTTGCCGGTACATTGCGTTCTATTTCTAAAGGGCCCAGCGCTTCGAGAGAAAGAAGGACTCGGGCACCTATCTCGGGATGCTCAAGCAGAGTTGGACGTTCCATGGTCGATACATACCAACCAGTGGTAGCGGCCATCGCTGGACCCGTCGACCGTCCATCAGGATGGTGAGTCGCGTGGAGCTTTCCAAGTTTCGATCCTTTAGTCTATTAGAGCATGGCGCAGGAGGGTGCGGGGAAATGGACTACTCGCGGAGCGCACAGTATCAAGTTCCGAAAGCCCAGCCGAGAGAGTTCGTCATGGGGACATAACTGCGCAGCGGTATTTGCAAACGCCATTGCTTTGCTCGTCCTTGTGCGACGATCAGAGTCAATACCTCATCACTCGTTGCTGTATGCTATTTGCTTAGTTTCCTCTGTAGTTCAAGCCCAAGGCATGGATGATGCTGCTGGACGTCCTGCAACCCCAAAGTCACGATTGTGTTCCTACTCATCGGATCGGTGTCTTGGTGTTGAGATGATGTACTGGAGTGAAAGGTGACCATGATCAGTGATTCCGTTGATAACGAGAAGTGGAAGTCCATGTATATCAATTCCTGATGAGCTGGCAAGATGAAAAATCCCCGCTGTTCTATCGTAAACCATACATACTTTAGTTCTTCCGTGGCTAATCTTGCCGCCGTCTCTTACAAGTGGTATTAGCCTGCAACTCCAACGGATTCTTTAGCGCAGCTACATCGCCCGTGCAGTTTGATCGGGCACTTCTCTAATCTTTCCCTCTTGACTCCGGCCCCTATCTATTCCATCAGCGTCATAGTGGCCTACACCACTCAGCTCCAGTTTGAGGACTATGCGACACACAATCCCACTAGCACAGTATCTAGCCACCACCGTCGCGGCGTCTGACACTGAGAAGAATAAGAGACTGGAGAAGATCAAAGTCCCAAAAACAAGATGTGCCAGAGATCCAATACTGGTGAGCCACGCGAGACAGAAGAAGAGCAAGCTGTCTTCGCGCCAAGCGAGCTGCTTGGTTGTTTGAAGAGAGGCGGGGATGAACTCTTGCGGGAGCCAGGAAGGGAAGCCACTGGCGCGACGCTTCAAGGGTGTCTCCAAGTCGCTTGAACCATAAACCCCAAAACGCCCCCAGACCAGCCCCAGACGTCATTCCGACACCGCGCCTCCGACTCCATACACATCCATACACGCATAGACTCCGTACTCCATACTGCCTTAGTGCTCCCCCTAATCGGAGTCCGCTATCCGGCTACTCCCTCGGCTCAGAAATCTCCAAACCTCACCTTCCCGTCCTCCAAGAGATTTTCTTAACGGCTCTTTCTCTACTGCACCCGAACCACCCCCACTTGGTGTGTAAAGAGAAAAAGAAGGAGAAAAAGGACAAATGTAATCATGCGGCTTGGTTTGAACTATTATAACTTTTCAGAGGTCGATCAAAGTGACTACATGTCTTCGTGTGGTCTGGGATCCCTGCAAGACGGTAATTACTGCCAATACAGTTGCCGCGGCTAGCGGTATGTACAATGTTATCTTCGAGACCTTGGTCAAGAAGATGAGCTTATTCTGAAGAGGCTGTCCACTTGCTCCCATCCCTAGAATGCCACACGGGACATTGTGGGTTGATAGTACAAAGGGAAGTACCTTAATATACGCAACCGAAGCTATCGAGAGTACACAGCCGCACAAGGAAGCCAGGTCGGCGGCCTGCTTGATGTAGCCGGCCACGTTGGTTTCGGTTGAGCCCGATGGCGATAGCTCTAATGAAGTCCAGCTGTACAGCTCTTTGCGACCCACTATAGTGTGTCTCGTCGCGAAGCCCTCTGTTGAGAAGCTCGATCATATTTTGATCGACAGATTGGCATCTCTGCAGCTACCGAACAACAGATGTTCCGGTCTTGTTCATGTACGCTGCCGCCTGCGCTAGAAGTATGTTAGCTTCTGCAAAAGCTCCTCGGTGGGATTCGTGTTCTGGATCTGGCCTTTATCGCTGTATCCACAGCGACCGAGGATAGTCGTGTTGTTAGGAGGAGTTCCTCGCTGGTTTCGCGGGAAAAAGTCGACAAGTCGTCGTAGCAAACGAAAGTGAGCTGAATAGAATTCCAGCTTGGTCAGAGCTACTATTTAACCATGAGGCAGACAGCTAATGCCCGGCTTGACAGGCGGCCGCCGTCTTCGAAGCGTAAACGAAACATCGACCGATGTACTCCACAACCCTTGTTCATGTTTGAAATTATACCACTGCTCAAGGAAAGAAAAGGCATTGTAATCTCAAAAAGAATAGCCTCCACCCACTAGTGGCAGCGCTTACTAGCAGATCACTACCGCTCACTCATTGCCTCATAGCAGACACCTCCATCGCACGACGTTCCGCAAACGCCGCAGCATCGGCCAGGAATAACCCAAACCTCCTTGCCTTGAGAAGCACAGGTTGGACATCTAGTACCAGGAACCTGAGTACATCAGTGTAACGCCCCAGAAAGTCTACAAGAAGGTAATTGCGCTTACTTTAGGATACCGGCACAAATTATAACCTAGATGTTGTGTTGACATAACAAATCTGGTGTTGGTAGCGTTATTAGCCAAGTTGTGGCAGGCATGTAAGCGCGGCAATGTAGCCATTGCAATGTCGATGTAAAAGGACTAAAGTATGTTGGAGAAGGGGGCCATTAGTTTGCGAGATGGTCTTTCAGTGTAATGCTCTCGATCGTCGAAATTAGTCAAGCATCTACTGAAATCTATGCGCTAAGAGCTAATCGAACGACAACGAATGTTAATTGTAAGGCTGATTTTAGACGGGAATAATGAGTTGTGCTCTTCTTAGCGTCAGCATCATGGACTGGCGCGGCCCGAGACTCGTATGATCTCTACGACTGCTTGCAGTGCCACGCCGTCATTCCGAGCGCCTCCTATAGCGTGTTTGAAACGTGGGTATGTGGGCCATGAGCTTACTGTTGCCTTCGAAAAAGAAAAGCTGATCAATAAAATTCATCTGCGAAGCTAATAGAGCGGTGTATGCATGTATTCTTGATTCTAGAGATATTGTTTCAGCCTTCCCAAGTCCAGGCCATGTCTCAACTAGAAGGACCGAGAACCGTACGGCTGTTCTTATGTCCGAATGCAAGGGTATGAATGTGGCGTGCTCTCGATCACAGACAGACTTTTTTTCTTTCAGCCCTTTCTCTTTTGATAATACAGTTGATCAAAGAGCTTTCAGTTCGTTTATTTCTGAATGCATCAGCTACCAAGACTGGCACAGTGAGTATCAAGCTTACGACGAGCTTTGCTTAAAGAAAATCTAGGCTCTATTCAAAATGCTTCCTGCAATCGCAGGCGGCTATGCTTGGGCTGCCATGCAGCAACCAACCTCACTCGCATGGCTGCACAGCTCTCCATCACATTCTTGCGTGTGAGGGGTCTGCTGGTGGAACGGCAACGGGACTGGGGCTGCTTCTCCCATTAGCAAATTAGCCAATGCAATATTCGGGCAAGGTCAGCAGCCACCAAACGAAAAAGCAAAAAGCAAGCCATATTTCTGGAGCTGAGTCCGATGACTGCAACCTTCGCTCCGGTGTCCTGCATCTCACGGAGTCTTCTCATCAGCTGAATGGTCACTTGGCACTCTCTTTGATCAGGGGATCTGGCCTGTGTAAGTTCTGGGGAGGGTAATGCAGCGACGGGAGATATCACCCCCAGCTTTTGCCCTGATCTGTTTGCCAAGATCCAGATAGCTGTTTCACGGGCCATCCTGGCTCTCACTTCCCTTCTTATTGCCCTCCTCCACGGCCGAACGCGGTGTATACAAGGCGTTTCCAGCCGCGGTGATGCCTCTCCCAGCATCAAGTCCAGGACCTGAATCTGGCTGTTTCGGCGACGCCGTGAGTGTACGAGGATCATTCAGCGACTCGAGTGCTTTCCTCGGGCACCCATTTGCAGATCCCCAGGGGCCGGCGTCGGTCACAGCTATCCTGCCTATCAGCGCGACCAAAGCTTGGTCCGGCGAAACCGACTCGACGATGCAGACATCGAAATCGAACAGGCACAGCACTTTGAACCAGCGTTATCGGCAGCAACCCGTGCGAGAGCCCAACGTGGCCGCATACAGTTCATTACGACAAGACGCGACGACGTCCCAGGTAAACAAGACCAGGGGGCGGGGAAGGAAGCCTTCCAAGAAGCCAGCGACAAAGGCAACCACAGCAGCAGCCGATAAACACGAACCATCCGAGATACTCGAAGACATCCATGGGGGCCTCCCTCTCGATTCGCCACAACGCCGGATCCTCAATTGCAACCGTCTCGCCGTAACAAAATTCCGCGTCCGTAAGCGCAGTGAGGTATTGACGCTCGCCTCTTGCGAACAGGAGATGGAGGACAAAAATCGACACTTGACGGCTTGCTACGAAGCGCTCCAGGGCGAGACCTACACGCTCAAGATACAGCTTCTCCAGCATACGGACTGCGCCTGTGTTTTGATCCAGAAGTATATCGCCAACGAGGCGAAGAGGTCTGTGGAAAGGATGGACAAGAAGGCAGCTTATCTGGTCGGACAGTGGCTGCTGAGGGTTCTTCGTCAACGGCGTCGGAGTGGCGGACTTCGGCATGCGTGAGCACGGCTGCTAACTCGACACATACACAGAGCCAGATGACTAGCGTGCCTGGAGGTGGCTTACTAATGCCGTGGATAGAAGAACTTGGTGTTAGCAGTGGTGCGATTCCTTCGCAGATGGACGGTCAGGGTCAATTCCCGTGGCCAGAAACGATGCTACACAACAACATACCGGGGGGTCTTCCTTCAAGCAGATATGGTCAATACCATTCCATAGACATCATGGATTCGCAGGAACCACAGGAATGCTTTACAAACGACATCTTGTGGAACACGAGTTGGCAGTTGGGGTAGTCTCGTCTATGAAGACCAACTGATACGAGCGGAGATGACGTATCTCGTGCATATATTCGTCTCGCAGGTCCTGATTACGTTCTTTCGCGATATTTGAGGGACCTTCTGACGCCAGCCGTTCTGCTTCAACGCCCTACTGATGCTAAAACGTGTCACCGCGGCGCCAAAGTTCCTGCAGAAAATCGACCATTTCTCGGAGGAGCATGCAATGGTTCCGATCAAGCTTATGGCTCAACGCAACCAGCATGGCTGAACTAATGGTGTTCGGTCGACCGGCACCATTCGACAGCATAGTGACAGATCCGAAGAGCGACTGGTTCGTTTCATGGCGGGTGATGGAGCGGGTCGAGCATCCGGCATACCTGGCTATGCACTGGTTTGTGAGCCTTCTGTCACCTTGGGAGTGATATTCAAGCATGTTTTGGATCATGCAGCGCTGGCTGAGGGCAAGATTCGGCGCCATCGTTGTCAGGTTGTTGACGTGCCTGATTCTGACTCACGGTAGTTCTGGCTTCGTAGGGCCTGGACATGGCCCCGGCTCGATTAAACAAAAGTTCGGCCAGTTCTCCCTTTTCGATCATGTAGCCAGTGCGGGAACTTCAATATTCACACAGTAGAAAGCTGGTCCGTGTGCCCCAGAAACATTTAAAAAGTTTCCGAGGGTGGACACCGTTTTCGCACCCAGCTGTATCCGAAAAAGAACCTGTCTATCTAGGCATTCCATCTTGAGAGCATGTAGACCTTGAATACCTTAGGCTGCCTGGTGCCCCATGCAAGCAGCCCCAAGTCAAAGGTAATACCCACGCTAAAAGAAGCACGCACGAGAGTACACCGTGTGTCACATGATCTCCCGGAGAAGAGGTTGTGGACTTGTACTATTATTACCTTTGAACTGTCAGGGAGGTCGGTCGGCAGGTGGGACGGGGAACACTCGGTCAGGCGGATCGGGTCTATTGCTACGGATATGCACTCCTCAGGTAGGGCAGGCTCTATGTACAAGACGTAGCTCGAAGAGCTACAATCAGGAGATGGATGGATGGATTTTATTTCGCCCGGAGGCAGGCTGCCTAGAGGGCCTTGGCACTAAACTATTTACGGGTTTGCTGACTAACACTGATCCAAGTACTCCCCAAGCCCCAAGATTGATCTCGTCTTTGATTGACAGGCTACTTTGTTTCACATGTTCTGTGTGCGGAGACGAGTCGGCAGCATGACAGGCCAGGCCTGAAGGTCGTGTTCTCCAGGTGTTCAGCGTCCTATCCTTGGCGGCTGAAGCGCGGACTGTCGTCGTTGTTGCTGGGTGTTGTTAGCGTGTCGCCCTCGGTGTCCAGCTCCATGTGTTGCCAGATTTGTCTATGGTGATGAGTCCCTTTCCTCTGTGTGTTCCGTGTCGAGTCTTCCTGTTGCCATTGCAAACTTGATTGTGGTTCTTACTGCTTGCACGTCCGGTTGCCATTTGCCCTTATTGGAGGCTGCCTTTCCTCCCAGAAAGAACGATAGGTTCCCTATCTTCGTTCTTGCGTAGTCCATCATGCACTCCCTCTGCGCCGTCCATCTCGTGCACCTGAACAAAAAGTGTTCTATCGTCTCTGATGCTTGGCCGCACTCACACATGTCTGATTCCTCTGCCCCGATCTTGTTCAGAAATCCATTAAGCCTGGCCATGCCTGTGCGCAGTTGCGCCAGCACTCTCGATTCTTGCCTGTTCATCAAGTCGTATAGCCGTCGGGTGTGGTTCCCTGGTAGCGCCGAGTCATGCTCTTTGAGAACTTTCCCACCTCCTCCGGCAGTCTTCTTCCTCGTGCTTGTTCCCGAGTCGCAATTCGGAGCGTCGTAGATCTCGCCTGGAAAGGTGGTACTCTTGCGGTCCGTCCTCGTTCTGTGGTCCTTTGAGCTGCTCCTTTGGCGATGGCCCTTAAGTTGAGGTTGGGTCCTTTGGCCGGTACCCACATGAATTGGATCTTGTTTCTGTTGATTGCCAGCCTTGTTGCGTGAGAATATATCTTGCGGATGGTGCACTGGCCGGATTGTTGTCGAGGCCGCTGGATTGCTTGCACTGCCGCGAGGTTGCTCGTCATGACAGTCACCTCCCTGCAGCGCATACCGTCCGGCATCTTCCTTAGCGCTATCTCTATTGCCGACAACTCCGCCGTGAACGGGTTCTGTTCCTGCCTGCTCCCGATTGTTGCATGGTAAGTGGCCACCACCTTTCCGGGTTCGTTGCGAGTTGTATCATGGACTACTCCTCCTATTCCGACGAGGTCGTTTCTTTGCGAGCAGGCCGTCGCGACCACGACTCCCTCTACCTGGTTTGCTGCCTCGGCCGCTTCCTCTGGGTCAGTGTCAACACGTCCTCGTATCCGAATGCTCCATGGTGGGAGAGCGTATTTGTGGATCGTCTCTATGCGGTCGGTTCTTAGGTCTGCGTGGGTCCAGGCGATTCTCTGAAGCGGCGACGTAAAACGTCTGCATATTCGGATTTTCAGTGTCGCCAGTGGATGGGGCTTCGGCAATGTTTGCAGATTGATCCAGAACCTCGTTGCCGCTTGTCTGTGCCGTTCTCGAATAGGGGCGATGGCAGCCTCCGCCTCAGCTACTGCCGTTGCCACCGTTCGGAACGCGCCTATGATCGCCTGCGCTCCAATCTTCTGGGCCTTGTTCAATACCGACATTTCTTTGTTCCCGCATGCATGCGCCCACGCGTTACAGGCGTAGTCCATGGTTGGGGCCACCGTGGACACGAATAACTGTCTGGCTGTCCGGGGTGGGAGCATGCCTAGACGTCGTAATTGCATGGCGGCCGCGGTTCCTTTCCTGGCTGTCTCGCGTATGTGTTCTTTGTAGCGTAGGGCTGTGTCCATCACAAGTCCGAGTACCTTGACGCTGCTTTTCGGTTCGATTTCTCTGCCCTTGATGGCAAACCTAGTCCTGTCTGTTTTGACCATGTTTCGCGTGAAGTGGATGACTGCTGTTTTGTCCGCCTCAAAGGTCGCACCGCTTCTTCTTTCCCATTCAAGGGCTTGGTCGATGATCCTTTTGATGCCCGCATAGTTGGATGCCGCCGTAGGCCCTGTCACCCAGGCTGTGTAGTCGTCCACAAATGCTACTGATCCGCCGTTGGAGTCGATCTTTCTCTGGACCAGATCCGCGTTGAAGAAGAGGAATAGGACCGGGGAGAGTGGTGACCCTTGCGGGAGGCCCGCCTGGGGCAAGTCGCACGGTTTCGAGGTTTGGCCATTCACCACAATCGTCGCTGTGCGGTGGGAGCAGAATGCTCTCACCCAGTTCACTATGTCCGTGGGTATGCCTCTCGCTCTTAGCCTTTGGAGTAGTCGTTCATCGTAGACTCCGTTGTATGCTCCCTGGACGTCGAAACTAATCAGGCTGAGGACTCGTCCGGCCCTCCAGGCCTTGTATATCTGTTCCTGAAGCAGGGTGATGGCCTGTTCGGCTGATCGACGTTTTCTGGCCCCGAAGTGGTTTTTGGGAAGCAGACCGTGTTTTTCCACCATGTACGATATTCTTTCCGCGATGACCGCTTCCAGGATCTTCCCTAGCGTGGGCAGCAGCGATATGGGTCTCCATGACTTGGCCTTTGTGTATGTTGCTTTCCCGGGTTTCTTGAGAGGGATGATTTTTGCGTTTCTCCATTGTTTGGGCACTTCCCCATCTCTCAAGGACGTCTGAAAGAGCTCCAGTACACGGTGTTTGACCACTGGCCAGAGTTGCTTCCACACCATCGCGGGTAATCCGTCTTCACCAGGCGCCTTCCACGGCTTGGCTGCCATTACTTTTTCCTCCACCTCTTCCATCGTCAGATTCCACATGGGTAATTCTTTTCTTTGCGATCGACTTCCTTCCTCCTCAATGACCTCTGGAAGGGCCGGGAAGAAGGTGTGTAAGAGCTCCGTTTGTTGCTCCGTGTTGTCTGCCGCAATGGAACCATCCGCTTTCACCAACGCAGGTACCTTGGAACTCGTGCTGTCGTTCGCTGGTGTGAGATATTTGGCCGCCTTCCATATGTTAGTGTCGTCTGCTAGGAACTCCTCCCAGTGTTTTTTCTTTTGTCTGCGGATGGCGCCATGGTAGTGCTTTGATGCTTCCTTTGCTCTATTCTCAAGATCTGGTCTAAGGCACCCCATTCGACGCTGAGCCCTGGCTTGGTTCCTCCAGAAAGTATACTCCTTGCGTAATTGTGTCAAGTCAGTTGTCCACCAGCGTTTTGCGTACGGGAACGGCTTGGCTCGTGGAGTCAGCTCATGGACAGCCCCAAGCACAGTATCCATGAGTCTGTCGGTTTGCACCTGCACGCTTCCGCCCCAAGGCTTATCTCGCATCCGTACCTCGACCAGGGTCTTGATCTCGCCCCAAGGTGCGTTCTTGAAGAGCAAGCGATGAGTTTCGCGTCTTTCCGGTGTCTCGATGTCGAATGTCGTCTGAACGGCCCTATGGTCTGACCCGTGTTCCGTTGCATGTATGGTGCATTCCACTATGTCATCCGCCAGTTCCGCAGTTGCCAGCACGAGGTCGACTCCAGAATCCCTCTGCCTCAAGCTCGTTGGCAAGCGCTTGTATTGTGCTTTGACCCTTTTGTTGGTCTCTTTTGCCTTGTGCAATGCAGTTGTAAATGTCTTGCTGGGTTGCACAAGATTGTGTGTTCTGGCGTAAGTAGGATCTGATCTCTTTTGGCGCTACTCCAGCATTCACGAGATTGTAAATAGTTGACCTATCGGCACGTGATAGTTGGCGATGGACTGGATGTGCAGTTATACTTGTACTTGGCGCATGGTTGTGATGGGCAAACTTGCTGCTAGGACGGTGGTGTAAGGCGCCATGTTGTCTTATCCAGTGCCTCCTTTGCAAGGACTGAGAACTGACACCCTGTACGCCGGGTTGTGGTTGACCGTTGCCGTGCATCGGAAGCCTTGGGAGGTGCTCCTCCACGGTCACAGCTGAAGAAAACAATTCGTCTGCCGCTCTCTGTTTTCTTCGACTTCCCAGTGACAAACGCATAGCCCCTGGGAGCTGCCCATGCATTGATCGCAGCGTGTAGGACATCCCGAGAGCCATACTCGCTTTCAGGAGGCAGGCAGTCGTGGTGGAATTGACTAGTATCTGTCAATGGGTCCATTCCAGGAGAAACGATTCGAAAGATCGATGCGCGGCAAAGTGAGGCTCTTCATGAACGGAAAAGGGGTAGCTATGGGCGACGCGCCTGGGCGGCTTACAGGCGAGAAGGCTTACATAATGTCCTTACACACGCACCGGGTGCGCAACACGTGACACTTACATGCGCCCCCGGGTGCGCACCTATTGGCTCCCCCTTCTCTTTAACGCTAGCCAAATTTGTCGATCGGTTGATCGAAACGTACTAATCCGCATGGCGGTGCCGCAATAATCACACTTCTACGGCAACAACAAGGCTTCTAATGACCTGTTGATGTTGAATATAACGTAAATGAGACAAGTTCTTGGGATTTCTAGATATTCGGATGGCCAAGAGCCTAGCGGGAGGGTGTGGGACAAGCTCGGTACAGTCCCACGCGTATAGGACGCCATCTACCCCAGACCGTAGACGATGCGCATTCAAGATAATTTTAATTTAGATATTCCATGTGGCTACAGATGTAGCCTGACAATAGCATAAAGGTGCAATGGAGCATATCCAATTATGTATGTGAGGTTGTAATCATGTTGAAGTCAATGTACCTTTATTTTGGCTCGCCACGGAGGGTGGCTCGCGACACAGTGATGGGTGTTACGTATGAATTTGACAATTTCTTGTCCCAGTTTCTGCATGCTTCCTGTTACTTGACGCGTTGCGCAATATGAGCCCAGACAACATGAGCCCAGGCCGTCCCCTCCCAACAGCGCGGGGGGTCCGCCTCCCACCACCTCGCGCGCTCTGTTAGCAACCACGCCACCCATGGCACCCGCTCCGCCCTAATCCTTTTTGTCCGCGTCAGTACTGCTACCCTAGGGCGGAAATCCTCCAGTAAGTGATACGCCAGCACGATAAAAGTTGTTCTAAAATGTGGGCATGCTAGACGTAGCTCGCACATGAACAAAGGCTTGTAGCGTGGTATAAGAGGGAGAACAAGAGACTCACACAGCAAGTTAACAATATGGAGCTCGCCCTTCGTCACTTTGTAAGGCTCCTACACTTAAGCATCTGACGTCTCTAACATCCCGCAGGCACCCTGGGGCAAGGTGGACGGGTCTGCTCTGCAATCTACAGGCAGCGAGGAGGATGGGCAGATGGATGCTCGCTGACACTTGCCCGGCCTTGAATGCGCTTCAGTTTAAATTGCTTACAATTGCTTTTCTCCCACTATCCTCAAAAGGTCCGAGTCTGTGATGTCGTTGGTGATGTGTTGGTGATGCGTTGGTGATTATATCCAAGCTGTGCATTAGCGCGCGCCTGTTCTTGCCAGTTCAAGCCTTAGTGGTGTAACCGTAGACCCAACAGTCTGGTTCAGTGTGGGTGAAACGGCGTGCGATTGGACGCGGAGCCGGGAGGAGGAATCCGCCTCCAAGAACCAGCGTTGCAACTGATGGTCCCACCCGTGAAGCTAACGAGCATGGTGGTGAGTTGCATGGCAAGACAGGGTGGGTTCGGAGACACTTGCCATATCGAGGTTGAAGGATTTCTCTCGTCGTGGAAAGGGAGCCAAGATCAGCTGAAGAGGGGGTCAGAGCTCGTTGGCGTGGCGGGGACATGATCAAAGGAATGTCTACTACCCTGCACCATGCACGGGTGTCTTGTAACATGTCTCACCGGCCGGCCAGTCGTTTAGATCAAGTTACGCAGTCCAATTCTAGCTAAGGAAATTCGTCCCGGCTATAAAAATATCCTTCTCGATGTTTTGATATCATGTCCACGACTTCAGTCTTATCGAAACACAATGTTTGTCCTTCATCATCCAACCCTGTCCATCCCAATGAGCTGGGCGTCAACCCGATTCCGCGTCTGCCGGGTCCGCCGGGTCCCTCACTCACCTCCACGTATACCAGGGACTTCGTCAGGTCGCGGATCTTCCAGGCTTTCTTTGAGCGCGAATTGTGCCACCTTTTCAGGCGAGAACTCCACTCAAATAATGCGGTTGACCCCTCGATAGCTATCATGAAGCTAATTGGAAGGAACGAAGGGGGACCCTCCAACATGCCGTCGCTCTTTGGCTTCTTCCGGGGGGCATTCAGGACTGGACTGTTTGAGAGCTTGCGTTTATGTCTGCGTGTGCCAGCCTCTTTGCTGTATTCTTGGCGTTCGCCCTTGTTGGTGTCATCGCCCAATTTCGAGTCGATCACTACTCGAGGAAGAGGAATGCTTTCCAGAATCTCCTCAAGGCTAGGTAGGTCACTACCTTCGGACTCAGAAGCTTCTTCGACATCATATTCCTCGACAGCAATGGATGCTCCATCCACAGAAGTGACTTTTAGGACCTTTCCCGGTCCTGGCCGTCTGTCAACGGCGTGTCTAGTGCCATTCGTCGTTGGTTCCTCAGTCTGGAGAGGCTCCGCCGCGCAGTGCTCATGGTCTGGAAGTGAGCCACGGCACGGCGCGTGAGCATGGCTTGAATCCGGCTGCTGGGGTGGAACACTCCTGCGTCTTGCCATTGAGTCGCTGTTCTTTGGCAGGCTGACGTCTTTACTAGCAGCGCCCCTAGAAACATTAGGGACACCGTCGGCTGTAGGGCCATCGCTGCTGGGAAACGCTTGAACCTCTCCTGCTCTCGGCTCACCGATGGCGAAGTTCATGTGTGTTACAGACCTTTGGGCTATGGATGACCCCGACTCGCAGTAGTCAGAGTCTCGAACCGAGCAGCTCGCGGGGCTATGATGTACGGTGATAGGCTGCAGAGCGTCCAAGGACTGGCAGGTGCCCGAGTTCCACGGGCTGGATGACGCAGGCCCGAAGCCAGGTACGGATCCCACTTGGCCAAAGCAGTCCATCTCGAGACTTGGCTGGGACGAGCAGTCCGGCCACATGCCTTGATCAACGGCTGCGATTTGCCGAGGGAAAGCTGCCGCGAAAGCCTTGTAGTTGCTGACGTCACCGCCAACCCAGGGTGTTTGCAGCTCACTGCGCGGCGGCAAGGGCGGCACAGAGTAAGGAGCGTGAATATAGCCGCTTGCACCTCCAAGAGGATTCGCACAAGCGTCTGGCCGAAACGTGCCCATATGAATAGGAGGCTGCGGCATCACGTCAGCCGCCCATGGCCCGACACCATGAGGGCCGGCGAGGAAGGCAGGAGAGTGAAAGAACAAGGTTTGGGCGTCCTGTTCGAGTGAGAGACTGGCAACTTCCAGCTGAGCAAAAGAACCGGTGTTCGGGGAGGTTTCCACGCCGGCTCCATAACTTTCGAACCATTCAGAATCCCACACGGACGCCTCAGAGTCCCAGACGGACGCCTCAGGCGATGATGTTGTCTCCATGGTGTGGAATAGTAGGGGTTCACTACACTGGTTACGGTCTTGAGAGTGCTTTGGTTGTGTGGTATGAGAAGAAAGAAGAATGCCAGGAAGCAAGGAGGTACTCCTCGTCGTTCTTATAGAGCTTTGGAGAGCCTGAGAGGTCTGGATTTGTCAGTCGCGGCCGTTTCCGTGGCCTCGGAAAGCACACTTGCCACGATGGCGTCGTGGAATGCGCCTTGCGGATGTGCCATTGTTCTTCTTATTGGACGGCGTCACACGCCGCGTGAAACGGCCGTCGTCAGCTGAGGCCCTCATGGTGGCTTGCATGAGAGTGGTTTGCTGATGGCTCACGTTCCTTCGCTCTCCAACGGACGCAGATAGTGCCAGTTGCACCACGGCCCTTCGTCCGATGTGGCCATTTATGCGACGAGGGCGTGGAGGACTGACGCAACGGCCTCGCGGCTTAGACAGGAACGGCCTTCCGCGTTACGCCTCGTTCCCCTTTGTCTCGCTTTGAGCGAAACAGTCTTCGTAACATGCCGCCATCGTGGTGGCCTAACGGGCTGCCAGCTGCGACCTTGCCGTTTGGCTGAGGAGACGACTGGACCTTGTGAAGTGGGTAGGCGGCCTCCCGCGATGTGCCTCTTCTCTTTGCTGACTAGGTACCGGGTGAGCTTGCTGAAACTATACTTCTCATTGGCTGCGGCGTCTGCTGCCGGGACTTGGAGCGCCCCGGGGTAGGAAACTTGAGAAAACAGTTTCCTTGCTGAGTCTCCCCTGCCACGTAATGCTTGTCACCATAGGAGTCAAAAGAGCGGAGGGGTTTGCGTTGCTGTCATTGTCTGCGTTGAGCGTGAAGTCCACCAGCTCACGCTCTGCCTTTCCCAGAGTATCGCCTGTCGCGTTGAAAGATTCGAGAAGCTCAACGAAGCTCTTCTTTTGTGTGGGCCACCATGGTCCAAGTTCATGGTATGCAAGACGATATGGAACGTACCCCGCATGCCCTTCTCAAGTCAAGAATACACCCTCTCATAAGAGCCAATAAGCTGTTTCGTGCTATTCTTCGTGTTTCCCATATCGTCGATGTGGTCGATAGGTTATGCATAGCTTGAATCCGTAGTAGATAATCTCCGTGTTGCAACATGTCGAGTTCGTTTGCGATGAGGAGCAAAGGAACGGTTAGACACCGAATAAAGCTGCCGGCGAAGTTACTTTTCTTGGATGGGAGTCGGACCAGTTGTGGAGCAACCCGGGCTCGCTACACCCGGCAACGGTCCGGGCGGTTCAGCAAGCCGAAAATAGTCACCAGTGGCCTAAGCCGGGGAGGTGGCGCAGTGCTTCGGCAAGCGCGGCCGCTTAGACACGCAGACGAAGCGACCAACCCGCCGACCCCGACTTATCACGCTCCAACATGGTTCTCGGGGTTTTCCTAAAATAAGATCGATCGCACCCTTCGCTGGGCATCGACGAGGCATTTTTGGTATATACACAGACAATGCATTCTTATCGTCTAGGACAGGACCTGCCTCCCCCCTCCCCCAGTGAGCTTTCGGGCTGATGATGCCACGTCCCCGAAGCCACTACGCCGCCCGTTGCGTCCGATCTCCCCATCTCGGCGCCTGAAGTGTATCTAACACCTCCTTTGCATTTCCCGAACATGTCCGGCCCTCTTTGATCCACCTTGAGTTTGAGGGTAATGAACCTGATACGTTCTGCGACCATAAGTCTATGCTCCTCGAAGGACGCTAAAGCTTCATGCGCGCGATGACTGTCAGTGCCGACACATCTCACCGCGCATCGCCGACCGTGTGGAGCGCCTCTCGGCAAATTGTGGGCCCGCTCGGACTCTCCTTCACCCCGTAACGGGCCCGAACCGCCGGCAGTCTGTCATATCCTTGGTTTAGGCGCCGAAGCTATTTTCACCAGGTCTCCGCACGCCAGTTGTGCCGTCTCGGTCGCCCCCCATCACGCAACGCAGGTGCTTAATCCCAACTTTGATCTTAAAGGGGGGGGATTGCTATGTTTAGAGACGCCAAAATAAGGAACAAAAGCATCACGAGCGCTTAGCTGTAGTGGAACCCCCTCGTCTCGCCCAGATTATCGCTGCAGCTCATGCAAAATGTGTGACAGCATCATCGACAGGTGGCGGCTGGAGCTGCCGGCACATTTTCGGAGCCTACGATGCGCCTCGGCCGGGAACTTGACCCAATATAAAAGTACGTGTCGTCTAGTAAGTTCATTAGGGTGCTCTATATGTTCTTGTTGCTACAATTCTTCCTCATCTTGTGAGATTTAGAATGCCTCAACAGATAAGGGAACACAGGCCCGTTCTTTGGAAGTATTATGCGCGATGCCGGTCGCGCAACCATGACACCCCATCAAGGTTACCCCACCGACCCTCGACTCTGTTTCCTGGCACAGAACGCTCTCGACGGAACACTGATGCCGAGCAGGCGAGACGCCCCGCGGCCCATCGTAGCTTTCGTGCAAGAACCTCAGTTATTGGGAGCAGCGGTGGGCGTCTGAAGCGATCCACCCAGCCCTACACTATTCATGTGGATCTAACGGAAGAACGCTTCAAGTGCGGTTTTTGCAAGAGCATACTTCGGCAGGACCGCCCATCACACCGCTTCTTGGGCTCTGGAACTGTGAGTTGTGTGCCACAGGTAAACAGATTGCTAATTTTTATTTCAAGCTGGTTTGCGAGCGATGCGCAAAGGCTACACCGTGTATGCTTACGCAGTTCATCACCGATTGCACGATATGTCTCGGAACGATTGAAGAAGGCCCTCGTCTCTTCACTGATTTTGGTCCGTTATTACCAGATCCCATGTCTACTCAAGTCTGACAATATGCAGGTCACTGTTTTCACCAAGTTTGCTGGGAAGAATGGGTTAGAGAACAGCCGAGGTCAAATCAGACAACGACCACTTCTCTTTCCTGCCCAATGTGTAGGAAGGTTGTGAGCGAGCTTGTACCGTGTCAGACACAGACAAAGTATCTAGAATGCATTCTCATAAATGGTTAGCACCATTATGAGCCAATCTTTTATACATCTCTACCAACGGACTTTTTCTTCCCACCTTCAGCCTGGCCTGGCCTTCGCGACGCATTTGCAGTGCCCGCCGACCTCCAGTCGATTTCGGTTAGCAGGACCAGGATTCATGAAGCATTACAGCCACACCACTGATCCGAGGGGAGCATGATCGGGAATCCAGGTCAATTATCCTCTCAATAATGACTTTCTCTTCTAGCTCTGTCAATTTCGCAGAGTTGGGCGGGCTTTCGCGTCGGGGAGTCATGCCCTTCATTCTGCGACCTAGTGTAACGTCGCTAACGTGGTATATCTTTGCAGCCCTTCGAATGCTTAAAGAAGCGTCTTGTTGAATAGCCTTGATAGCTAAGTTGATGCTCCTATCTCTATTAGGCGTCTCCATTTTTGATGGGGGGGGAAATTAAAGATTAAAGGTGGAAGGGCATGAAATGAGGACGGGGTGCGTCGCTCGGTGATAAAGTACGTTATAGTATTTATTAAATAAGAGAATTATTATTAAAAGTTAAAATAAAAGCTAAAGATAATTTAAAAGATTAAATTTATATATTTAATTACTTTATATTAACTTATATTATCATATACTAAAATATAGCTTCTATAAAAGTTATATAAATTACTTCTTATTATGTATTTAGATTATGTACTGATATTATTATTATATATTATTATACTTTATAGTACTTAATTATAATTAAGTACCTATATAAATAGTATTCTGTATTAATATTATAATACTTAGCTTTATATTTTATTATTATTAACAATGTTAGGCTTATGTGCGTTTCTAACATAGTCTTAAGTTTATATACTTTTTAGATTACTTTATTTAAAATTAAGTACTTATTAAAGTAAACTACTTAGATAATCCATATTAATTAACAGTATTAGAAAATAAATAAGTTATATGTTTAATAAATCTGTTAAAGGTATATTTAGCTATTTATTCTAACTCTTAAGAATAAATAAGTAATTTCTTTAAATAAATAATATATTAATTTAATCTAATTCCTTAATCTTTAATTGTTAATTGTCTCTTTGAAGATTACAACACTGTCTCTTATTAAGAATATTATTATAATTAAATATCATTAATTTATTTAAACTGCTTTTTTCTAAACAGCTTATGAGCCCCAAGGCTTGTGGTGGTAGTACGCCCGCCCTGTCCTCGTGCGGCACTCTGTCGACTCCCTTCTCGCAGGACTCCGCGCCCTCGCAGTGTTCCCCAAACCACCACCGGCCTAGCGGTAGGGATTATAGGGATTACCTCAGTCTGGCAATTAGTTCAGGTGACGTGACCTATACCCCCTTTGCCATGCGCCTTAGTTCTGTGGCGTTTGCCAATGCCTGGCCGCACTTCAGCCTAAGCACCCTCTTTTCCTAACCTGCATCAGGAAGGTTTGTGACAATGTCCTCTCAACTCATCGACCCTAGATCTGGATCTTCGGCGGACCATATCTGGGGCCAGGATTTGAAAGCACTTATTGTCTAAGCTTACCAGCTCCGTAACTCCACCCTTATTGTCTCCGCTGCGTAGCCCTAATGGAATAAAAGCCTATATTACTCGTTCGGAGACATAGTTGAAGGTTGAGCGGAGGGATATTCAGGTGCAGGATCCCCCGAGGCTACGTATCACTGAGGTACCTAAAACACAAAGAAGCCCATTCCCTTATTACCCTCACTCACCCTCCCATAGTCTTCATTCTCTCTGTACCTTGGAGCTTCTTATCGAACATCCCTCACTACGCAGACTGCACATACACAACACAACTCACGATCTTCACTAACCAATTTCATCAAAAGACGTGACTTGCATACATCATGTTTCCACCTCCACCAGCGTCTAATATCGGTATGACTACTCTGCAACCACCACCAAGAACATCACTCGAAAATCTGAAGCCAATGGCTAACAGCATCTCCAGACTGGGCAAACGTCGACCTATCCCTTAAGATCCCAGTCAAGGGCCACATTGAGGCTCGTCACAATGCCTCATCCGGTACCTGGAGTGCACCCGTCCTCGAGACGAACCCGAACATCTCCATAAGCGGCATATCTCCTGCCTTGAACTATGGGCAGCAATGCTTCGAGGGCATGAAGGCCTACCGGCAGACATCGGGCGAAATTGTCATCTTCCGCCCTGATGTTCACGCCGCACGCATAGCCAGGTCTGCTGCTGCTGTTTGCCTCCCGCCGCCGCCCAAGGACCTGTTCATTGAGTGCGTACGCGCGGCAGTGGCTGCGAACGCCGAGCTGGTCCCGCCTTCATCATCCAACGGCGCGTTGTACATCCGCCCAGTGTTGTTCGGGTCTTCAGCGCAACTGGCCTTAGCACCACCTGAGGAATCTATCCTCGTGGTCTATGTATACCCTCTTCTACCCTACCACGGCTCTGCCGCCACCGATGCACTGGTCTTGGAGGACTATGACCGGACAGCGCCTTTTGGAACCGGGCCATACAAGGTTGGCGGAAACTACGCCCCGGTGTGGAAGCACGCTGCGGCCGCCAAGGAGAAGGGCTACGGGATCACACTGCACGTGGATAGTGCCACCCGGACGAAGATTGACGAGTTCTCTACGAGCGGCTTCTTGGGCTACAAGTCGGATGGCTCCAACAAGACCCTTATCGTCCCACTTGCTGAGAATGCAGTGCAGAGTGTCACGAGCGCATCGTTGACCAGGATAGCTGAGTTACAGGGCTGGACAATCCAGCGTGATGAGGTGAGTTACTTGCCACGCGTGACCACATAAAGTGAAATAAAGCTTTTGATTAACTATGCTGATATCTCCTTTCGCTGTAGGTCCCGTTGAGTACGCTTGATTCCATGGAAGAGGTGGTAGCGGTTGGTACGGTGGCAGTTGTTGTTCCCATCCGGAGCATCTCTCGCTTGTCCACGAGCGAGAAGTTCACGTTCCGAGGCACTTCGGACCCCGAGAATATTGACAGCCAGCTGCTGGGACTAGCTCGAACACTTTCAGACATAGCACGGGGCAACCGGGAAGACTCTGAAGGATGGTGCTGGATGATCACAGAGCACGGTCTGAACAGCAGCTCTCCCAGCCGTCTGTAGTGCTTGAGGATGGATAGCATACATATCTAGACAAGCAGATAGAGACTATGTGGTTTTGCCTCTCAAGCCCAGCCAGTGCCAGTAGAGTTTTTTTGCTATATCGGGCCTCATGCACTGGCCCTTTCGCTCTACATATATATGTGCTGAATTGACTCAAAAGGCCCTTTCCAAGTTCAATGTCTAGATTATCTCCCACGTACAAGAAATTTTGAGTGAAAGGAATGCCGATGAAGACCCTGATAATCAGGTCCCAAATTGGTCATCACTCTGCGCGGCATTGGTGTCCTGTTCGTTACATGAAAGAATGTCCGATTTGCTGACTCAGAGTTCGGGATGCTCTGTAATATATAGGAACGTCATTTCAAGCATCAATTTACCTGCTTCGTTATTACTAGGTATTCTGTCTCCGATACCGGTGCTAGGGATAGCCCCAGCGCCAAGCCATGTATCTACCCCCGTGTGCTTTAGCCTTATTCTTGTCATCAGACTGGTCCCATGCCATGGCTCTTCGGCTGCATTACAATCTTGGGCAAAATCGCAGCATCGGCCCATCTTTCTGCCCCGTCACGTGGTCTCTCAGAACATACGGGATGGTCTGCGCGCCCAATGTCTCGACATTGGCTGCACTCCCTGCTATCTCTTCTACCCTCTCGAAGTCGAGCTCAAAGAGCAGCCGAGCGAATGTGAGCATGATCTGCGCAATAGCGAGAGGCTTCCCAACGCAACTTCGAGGTCCGATATTAAAGGGGAAGTATGGACGCCGGCCCTCCACCTCGTCGGTCCACCGCTCGGGCATGAACTGATGAGGATGTTCCCAATTCGCGGGACTGCGCTGCATTGCGTAGATCCCGCAGCCGACCTCACACCCAGACGGCACGAACTGCCCATTGATTGTCATGCCTTTGTCATTGTCGATGACTCGCCACGGCGGACCTCCTCCCGGTGGGGACAAGCGTAAGGCTTCATCCATGCAGGCTCGTAGGAACATGCACGAGTTGAGCTTTTTTCCCAACTGTATTTCTTTAACCGAGCCAAACGTCGCGCGGACCTCTTCAACTACTTTCAGGTAGGCCTTGGGTGTGCAAGACAGGTAGTGGGCCATCGAAGCCATGGTCGTCGATGAGGTATCAACACCTATGATCGACCAGATGTCAGCCAGCCAGCCTGCAGCAGATCTCGGGGAGATACTCAACTTACCAGCCACGACGAATGTCGCCGTCTCTGTACTCAGCTCCTTGAGCGTCAAATGCTGGTCCGTATCCGGGTCTTTACACTGTTGTAGAAACGAGAAAATGTCGTTGTTCTCAGCCTTGTCCTCCCCTAGCCGTATCTGCATCAGCGATCGGAGAAACAGCACAAATCTCTTGGCTGCCTTGTCTGACTCTGGTAGTAGCTTGCGGTCTAGACCCCAGAAGGTTAGATTGGGCATTTGCCATAGCGCAGCGAGCCGGACGTTTGACTTTTCAACTGCGTCCATCACAAAGCGGTACTCGTCCTCTTCTATCGTGCGGTAGTCAATATCGAAAGTGAGGGCAGTCATCGTGTCGAAAGCCAAATGTGTGACTGCCGCTGAAAGTTAGAGAAAGCAATTCTTTGCTAGCTGGCCCAGGGCAGCGTGCGTCACTTACACCGATGAGCCATATTTGACTGTTCTGACCATTGGCCTGCCTGCAGGTCGGCACCACGGACAACCCGTAGAAGGCTATCAATCCGGGCCTGCATGACAGGCTCGAACTTCCGCAAACTAATCTCGGAAAAAGCTTGACTGAGAACCCGTCTGCGACGAGAGTGTTGAAGCTTATCTTGCATTGTCAGAGTATTGGGCGCCCTGGCCGATAGGACCTTGTAAGAGTGTCCTTTGGTTACAGGTGCGCCATGGCCATAGACGTCTGTTGGTCGTGGTTTCAGCAGTATTCAGCCATCACTGCAAGCCCCTGGACGTATTCAATGATCTTACCTCGTAGACCGTCTGCAGTGTTGATCAAGACACGGTTCGGTGCATAGCGCACCCATATCCCTAGTACGCCAACAACTCAGCTACCCGTTGGTCACGGATTTAAGGTAGCGTCCCGACAAACCGTATCGTTCATGACATCTCAAAATGTCTGTGTGTATATCACCTTTCCAGGCATGGTAGGCACTGTACAGGTTGGTAAACTTTGCGAGGAAGGGGCCGGGGTATTTGGCCAGAGGGTGCAAGAAGGCATGATGAACCACTTGGTAGATAATCTTTCAGTTGGTTGTAAGTATATTGCTCCAGAATATCTAGGAATAGACATTGTCGATAGAATCTCTTACAACAGATACAAAGCTTCCGGACAACGTCACACCAAGAACCTTTGCAAAGTCAAGGAGCTTATGCACATCCAACGTGCTTGCGAGTGAAGAAAGCAACATTGTAAGAACAGGAGATAAGAGGAGGGTGCATCTGAGTCTAGGAAAGAGAATCTCGACCGGTGAAGAATTTGTGTATTTAAAAGATGCAGGGGTAATGACGATTGCCCTGGTTCAGAAACGTGCCATGGGATGGGTTGTGTCCGCTTACATCATGATCCCATCTCACAAGGGGAAACGGATGCTGCGTCATTTCGGGACGTGTGACAAAGCAATAAATCAAAAGACTAGCGAAGGGTCTAGTTGATAGCTTTACCTCGTTCTATATGCCCGCCTTGGGTCTGGGTCCATGACCATGCTGATGGGTTCATACAAGCCGAATACAGGTCGCCTTGGGATGACGAGCCGCTTGAGAAGTTCTATATAAATGCTGGTGCATAGATAGATACACAGGTAGGGATAAAAGTTATCCGTCGCCTTGATTTGACGCGCCGACAAATTTACCGTCACTCCGCGTCGTCTTCTTATCATTTCACCCAATGAACTCGTGCGGTTAATTGAATTAATTCACAAGCAGGAGAATTAGTCAGTAGGCGGGTACGTTAACACGGTCGGATGTTCTCTCTTCACCAAATCTAGTGTTCATGTTCCTCAATTCATCGGCGCAATCACGAGCAGCTTTCGTTCGCGAGTTACCTTAGTGCAAATCTGACTACAAAGTTGTTCAAGGTCCGCGATCAAAGTGGTATGATCTTACTTTGTCAGAATAATTCCAAGCGAACAGGGATAATCGCGCTTTGTAAGGCACAAGTAGGGAGACTATCTAAAACACAAAGTACTCCGTAAGCTCGGACCATATATCGTGGCGACATGGTCAGTGCTGGGTCTCACCTGGTCTCATCCTTGTCTGTGCATGCACCTGTACTCGTACTCCTGCCAACAAGTCTTTACCCATGACGACACAAAGTATACTATATGCGGCTTGTGCATGCGACATATATTTCGCTGCAATCTGCTCATTGTATTGAGGTGATAAGTTGGAATAATATTAACTATCCATTCACTCTTATGCTGGTCAAACATGTATTCGCTGGATAGTATGAGGATGTGCATCGATGGACCAGGGTATCGGAAAGTGTGACGTTAAAATGTGGTTCCACAGCTTAACCGCAGTTATAGCCCCCTATATACTGTGGCAAAAAGTCTAACCTATGCGGGATCATCCCTACATCGAGTGATCAAGATTCGTAGATGCTTTGATGCAGCGAAGATACATATACTCCTTATTTGCAACTTGAACTCCCGTTTGTGCCAGAACTGCTTGCCTAGGAGGTATCCTTCGACACATACCTCGCTCGAGTATGTCCAGGTCCCCAGGGGCTCATGTTCAACGTCCATTGCCAAAGGACCCAGTAACTCTGGAGCTGCTATTCGAGGATTGACCGATCTAGCCGAGAGCAAACCTTGCCAGTACTCCATCCTCTCGTTCATCAAACAAGGAATGCCCTGCGTCCAATGAGGCGAAGTGTTCAGCAAGCTTCATACCCTTGCGACGCATCAACTCGGTCTGCTTCCAGCCCTCTACTTGTTCTGGTTCTGCTTCACCCTTCAATGACCCGATCTTCTCGTTCACGTCACCAACCTCGAGCTCGCCGCCACGCCACCCACTACCGGGGCGCTCCGGTAAAAGACCGCTCTCCTCGAGTATGATGGATGGATGAACCGTGAAGCGCCCAAGCTTGAAAACATACTTGGAAACAGCCGTAGCGATGATCCGCTGCGACCAGTCACGATCGGTCCCAACGCCTCCTCTCAGCGATGCCTCGCTCTTCTTATCCTTGTCTCTGGCCACAAAGTGCGTTACAAAGTACAACCATTTACGGTCCCAGGTCAGCACGCGACTCCACAGCTCATAGCTCTCCAGCATCCCAACCTCGCGTTTGTAGCTGCAAAAGACAGAACCGAGCACGAGGCTGAACCCACCGCCCATGACCTTGCCGCTCTTGTCGCGGACCACTTGCATCCTGGCATTGTCCGAGACGACCTGAATCCCAGGGGTCAAAAGGTAGCTGACAAGGCGCGTGCGTGATATGTCGAGATCTGGAAAGTAGGTGCTGTTGCTCTTGTGCAGATTGTAGTCGGTATCGAGCAAAGAGTTGCGAGTAGTTGTGACGACATGGCCGAACAGTGCATTGGGTGGGAGATCACCCCGCTTAACGAAGTCGTGGTAGGCAAAACTATAGAATACGCGAGCCTAGACGAAAGGTAAGAACCAGAGTGGTAATCTTTGCGTCGTTGTGTCTCTCAGACTCTCTTGTTTTCCACGTAGGATTGTGTAATTAAGGAGCGAGGCAGTGTCATACATACCGTCCATGCCAGCGGCAGATTCTTATAATTCAAGGCGACGAACACCACCAGGCACAGACGGAGCGGCCATCCCGGAGACGTGAAGAAGTCGTAGATGCCCTCCCGTAGTTCCGTTGAGGTGGCCACGTAGGCAAGGCCGCCAATGGTGACCGGCACAGAAGCCGCGACGGCGAATTTGATGAGAACGAGTGGCGTCAACATGGAAAAGACTATATGGTCTTTCTGAACAGTCTATTCATACCCTTATTCCTGTTTAAATAAATGGTATGACGTCGATTATCACTCACAGAAGGTCGCAAACGGCGGAGATAAAGGGGTGAAATTGTGGAAAGTGTTAAATGGATGGCTCACGACCTGGTCCACCATGAATGACTGCGTGATTGGCATCGACTACACAGCAGGGGACTCTTTATCCGGTTGATAGATAAAGAGGTACTATTAATATGTAGCGTCTTCGAGTAACAACCTTCTTCAGACAAGTCACCACCCACCCTGGTGTTCTTGAGTGGTTGTTCGGCTGTCAACAAGAGATGGCGAGCAGTGGATCGAGTGAATTCACCTCTGGCTTTCTGAATTAACAGCATTCCTACGTCACAACCCTTGGAGAATTACCAACCCCTCCGCTCGAAGTTTTACCTAGCGGGTATGATACTGCATAATACGAGACACATACACGCTCCCGGGCGATCTAGAAGAGCTTCAAACTCGCCGACAAGCTTTAAGCTGGACTTGGTCTGTCAATATACCGGACATCTCTCTGTCTAGCGTGGACATCCAGCGTCGACCTCGAAGATCAATATGAGTAGAATGGCGTCGACTCGGGGATTGCTTCTTGTCGCACTGGCTCTTGACCATGCGAATATGAGCGAAGAAGAAAATCTTCAGGCTTTATAATCAACAAAGCCCAGCGGTAAGAGTCAGTTGGTGACACCGTGACTGGTTCAACGTATATGCATCTGTCTCCTGAGTGTATCTGGTTGTTTGGGTTATATCCAGGTAACATCGCATATCATCCAACCCGATAGTCTATCAGCAGAGTTAAAGAAAAGACGGGGGAAAAAATCAAGAAAGAGAGTAGGAAAACGGGGGCGACCAGCGTCATGGGTTATGCTGTCCAGTGACATGGTTACGCGTTGTTATTGATTCAAGTGGTGCAACGCTTCCTGGTCTGGTGCATCTTTCACGTTTCTCAGATGACAGGCTTAGGTTGTATACCGCCTCATAGAGATAGCATTCAGTGCACAGGGGAAGAAGCTCGACTTGTGTTACTCAGACTGTGGCCACTACATTTAGAAGTATGGGTGGCTACTCGCTTGGTGTAAAGTGTCTATGCTTTGAGTCCTTCGTTTAAGTCCTAGAGGGCGTACACAGATCTTTTTATCCTCTTGATAACAGGTACAGCTAACTTTTTCGGAAGAAATCCTGTCACAAACAAGATTGTTCGCTGCCTTGTATTCCCTTTGGCCAGACAGGGGAACGGCTCCACACCAGGGCTTAATAGGCAGGCTGGTGTGCTCTGGGGGCTTAAACAGGATTCCAGCCTGACCCTTGACAGAAGCTCAAACACCAGAGCTGACATGGTCAGTGGGTTTTGTTTACACTCTTCTTGTGCATTCAACGGTCCAATTACAAACAAAGAAAACGAGTGAGTCAAACGAGATTGAACTTGAAAATCCGAGTCCAAGATGTCATTATAACGCCAATAGCATCTCGTTAAACAGCACCTTCTGAAGCTTAACTTCAATACGACCTCTACTATCAAGCTGAACTTAATTGGCACTTTTACAACAGCCGGCTGAGCAAGTACCCTGAAGCATGGCTCCCCATCAAACATCAGCCCCAAATGGGACGACATCTCCGGAGGCCGGAATTCCAAGATATACGTACAGACCAGCCTCATCTACACCGGATTCGCCATGGGTACACAGGGCGGATGGGCCCGAGCTGGCCAAGCCAATGGCCATCATAGGTATGGCCATGCGCCTTCCAGGAAGCGTACACTCCGGTGACGACCTTTGGGACCTCCTCTCCAAGAGAAAGAGTGGACTCTGCGATATCCCCAAGAACAGGTTCAACGCCGACGGATTCTACGACCCGGCTCGGGGCCCCGGGACAATTCCGGTCAAGAAAGGATATTTCCTCCCTGACGTAGAGATCGAGGAATTCGACACCAATGTCTTTCCCATCCCGAAAATGGAGCTAGAGCGCCTGGATCCTGCCCAGAGACAGCTACTCCAGGTGGCCTATGAGTGCATGGAGAGCGCGGGCGGGACTTCATGGCGTGGTAGCAGAACCGGGTGTTATATCGGCGAATTCGGCGAGGACTTCGCCGACAGTGTTGCACGCGAGTCACAGCAAAGGGGCAATTTACGGTACACCGGCCTTGCCGATTTCGCAATAGCCAACAGGGTCTCGTATGAGCTTGACCTTCAAGGCCCGAGGTAAGGGAGATCGCCGCTCAGCTGAAGCAAGATTCCTTGGTAAAGATTGGGAAACTCACTGCTATTCTTTCAGTATGGTGGTCAAGACAGCCTGCTCGTCTTCGCTCGTGTGCCTGGACCTGGCCTGCAAGGCCATCCAGAGTAGAGAATGCGACAGCGCCCTCGTCGGCGGCGTCAGTTTGCTCTTCTCGCCCGCCACATTCATTAGTGTGACCGACCTGGGTGTCATTTCGCCAAATGGCCAGTGTCGAAGCTTTGACGCCGGAGCAGATGGCTACGCGCGAGGAGAGGCCGTCAACATGGTCATGATCAAGAGATTGGATCATGCTCTGAGGGATAAGGACCCTATCCGTGCTGTTATCCGTGGAACTGGCGTGAACACTGACGGCAGAACAAATGGCATGCTGACCCCAAGCTCGACCGTGCAAGCAGATCTCATCCGACACACATACGAGGTCGCTGGAATAGATGATCTGTCGCAGACCGCTGTGGTCGAGTGTCACGGCACTGGAACTCCAGTCGGCGATCCTATCGAGACAGAGGCTGTCGGACGGTGCTTTGGTGAGGAGGGCGTCGTCATCACATCGGTAAGGCCCTGAAGCATAAGCACCTCTTCCCCTTTCTACCGACACAGCACAGCACAATTCTCTCAATATGTCCTGCTAACTGCCTGCCTGCCTGCCTGTGTCTCTAGGTCAAACCAAATCTTGGACACGCTGAGGCTGCCGCCGGCCTGTCCAGCCTGATCAAGTGTGTCCTCAGCTTGGAGCACCGGCAAGTCCTGCCGAATATCAACTTCGAGACACCCAACTCAGACAGTAAGTCGAGACCTACAGTATCAACTACGCGGAGAACACTATAGTGCAGGAAACTGACGTAACATCCTGCAAAGTTCCATTCGAGAAATATAAACTCCGCGTTCCGACTGAGGTTGAACCTTGGCCGCAGGGGAGAGCCGAGAGGATAAGCATCAACGCCTTCGGCATTGGAGGCGTCAACGCACATGTGTGTTTTTGTCTGGAATCCACGAGCGAATATGGTCAGTTGCTGATACGGTGGTTTAGGTAATCATCGAATCTACAGCGCAGTTTGGAATCAAGAAGCCTGTCAACAGCATCACCAGCCTTGGGATAAACACCAACGGCGATTTTGTTTCCAATGGCAATGGCTTTCGCAAGCAGAATGGGCATGAGCATGATCAGCATCAAGGCCAGGGTGTCTGCGTGAACGGTGATCATGCTAATGGCACTATTGTCAACGGAGTGAACGGCAACGGAGAGCATGCTAACCGTGAAGCCAATCTGCTGGTCTTTTCCGCCCATAGCTCAGAGTCTCTCGATCGTCAGATCACCGCTTGCCGTGACTTTGCAGCAACTCATCAAAGCACCTCGCTCAAGGATCTGGCATATACGTTGTCAAGTCGGCGCGACCACAGGCCCTACCGAGCTTACGCTATTGCTGATGATGCATCCGGTGTTCAAGAGGCGTCCGCCACCGTTCACGACGTCGTGGATGAAGCACCTCCACCGGTGGGCTGGATCTTCACCGGCCAGGGTGCGCAGTGGCCGGAGATGGGCGCCAAGCTGATCGATACCAATGATGTGTTCAGAAGGAGGATCCGGAAGCTGGACAAGTACCTGCAGACGCTGACGTTGGAGCCACCGGTGAGCATTGAAGGTCAGAGTCTGATACTATCCGAGTCTAGTCCCATTCCCCGGCCGCCACATAGCAGACATGGGAAGCCCTCTGACGACATGCTGACACCGATCCGTAGCCGAACTGCGCAAGACTAAGGAAGACAGCCGAGTGCACCGCCCTGAGATGGGACATCTCGTATGTGTCGCTTTGCAGGTAGCTCTGGTCGACATCCTCCGCTCCTGGAACATCGTTCCAGACTTTGTCTTGGGCCACTCCTCAGGCGAGACAGCCGCCGCCTACGCCTGCGGAGCCATCACAGCCGAGGCTGCCGTATACGCGGCTACGAGACGAGGCATTGGGAACGCATCTTCCCAGAGGAAGGGATCAATGGCTGCTGTTGGGCTGGGCAGGGATGAGATACAGCCTTTCATGCTCGAGGGTGTCAACATCGCATGTGAGAACAGTCAGAGCAACGTCACGCTCTCCGGAGATACGGAGCAGGTAGAGAGTATCGTGGCAACGCTCAAGGCCGAGAGACCCGAGGTTTTCGCACGTTTGCTTCGGGTAGAGAAAGCGTATCACTCACGTAAGTTCCAATACTGTCCATCTGTATCGCATCACTACCGTCATCGACTTCATCCTATCTGGGATGTTGGGTCACTGTCTGGAAGTTTGTGCACTGGCTGACTCAATGTATTGAGAAATAGATCACATGCATGATTACGGACCTGTATATGAGGAGCAGCTAAAGTCTGTTGTTCGCAGTGCTAACCCCAAGATTCCATTCTACTCCTCCGTGACTGGTAATCTCCTGACCGGCGAGGGACAGCTTGGGGCATCGTATTGGCGGGCGAACATGGAGAACACGGTTCTATTTAACCCTGCGCTCCGCTGCGCCCTCCGAGATCGACCTGGAAAGATGGTCCTCATCGAGTTAGGGCCTCATCCAGCCCTTGAAGGACCAGTAGGCCAGATTCTGCGAGATCTAGGCCGCACAGACGATCTATATCTTGGCACCTGTACCAGGAGTAAGGAATGCGATACCAGTTTGCTTCACCTTGCCGGAAAGCTGTACCAGCGGTCAATTCCCATGGACTTTGCAGTGATCTGCTCACCTGGAGCTGTCTTGACAAACCTACCGAGGTATGCCTGGAAACAAGACACGACGCATTGGGCAGAATCTAGGGTTTCACGTGGCTGGAGACTTCGGGAACATCCCCCCCACGAGCTTCTCGGGAGCAGAGTGCTGGAGACGGAGGGCGAGCCGTGTTGGAGAAAGGTCATGGCTCTGGAAGATGCTCTCTGGTTGGATGGCCACGAAGTCAATGGCCAGGTTGTCTTTCCGGCTGCTGGGTACATCTCCATGGTGGGCGAGGCGCTTCGACAACTGACCGACAACACGACTTTCACCGTCAGGAATGTCCGCATCATGTCGGGTCTGGTGCTGAGCTCCGAAAAGCCTGTCGAGCTGGTTACGCTCTTGAGCTCGGCCAATTTGGGCACCTCGGATGATTCGGAATGGTACGAATTCACCATCACCTCGTTTGACGGCACGGCATGGGCTCGGAACTGCCACGGCGAGGCCATGGCGTCGACTGATAAGTCGTTTCACCTCGACTCTGTCTCTCCTGCAGGTGAACCTTTCCCTCGCAAGCTCGATAGGAGGGACTCCTACGATATCCTGAGACGAGTTGGCTTTAGCTATACTGGGGAGTTCGAAAGCATGGTAGACATCTCGGTTTCGCCATCATCGTTCCAGGCCCACGGTATCTCTTCCCTAGGTCGCCAGGTGACCGATAAGCCTTCCAGGTGCGCTACGTACTCGTTACACCCGGCGGTGATGGACCAGTGTTTCCAGCTGTTCACGGTAGCCCTGTGCCGCGGACTCAGGCGTAGCAACAGGCGATTAGCAGTCCCGACCTTCATCGAGGAGTTGGTTGTGTCACCAAGCGCGTTGCCCCTGAGCGTCACTGCAAAGCTCAGCCGCATCGATGAGGTGGGATCCTGGACAGGCGATTTCGTTGCTGTCCCTGTCGGGGCCCAGGGGTCGGAGCCCGTCGTAAGGCTGAAGGGGATGAAGTCGGTCGTCCTCGCGAGCCCGGCGCAGTCAGAGCCGCACCTATCTTCAGACCTCGAGTGGAAGCCGCACAGCGACTTTGTTGGGCTAGGGGTCGGCTTGCACCCGCGTGTGCCGAGGAAGACGGAGTGGGCTCTGCTAGAGGAGCTCATCCTTCTGTGCAATCTTGACCATCTCGACCAGATTAAGACCGATGGAGCCACTGCGCCGTATCTCATCAAGCTTCTGGACTGGATGCGCCTTGTTACTGACAGATACAAGTCTGGCAAGAATCTCTTCGTGCCTGCAGATACTGGTCTGGAACAGTTGGATCACGACGAGCGAGTTGCCAGGATTGATGGCCTCATGGCGCAACTTGCTGACACGCAGGACATTGTCTTCGCCCGAGCCATCCATCGCCTCTTCGTTGAGGCACCCTCCATATTCACGGGAGAGGGTCATCCTTTGCATATCCTCATGCCTGACAATGTCCTGAGCGACTTCTACGACGCTACATCCTTCGACATGGCTGATGCTGTCCGCCTGGTGGCCAACACAAACCCTCACATGCGCGTGCTAGAGGTTGGCGCGGGAACTGGTAGTATGACGGCTAGGCTTCTTCGTGCCTTGACGTCGTCTCACGGTGAGCGCCTGTATAGCCAGTATGGATACACTGATGTATCGGCGGGGTTCATGGCTGTGGGAAAGCAGCGCTTTGCTGCTGTCGAGAACATCGATTACGATGTGTTAGACATATCGCAGGACCCTGAGGAACAGGGATTCAAGCCTGGCAGCTACGATCTCGTTATCGCTTCTAACGTAAGTTAAAGCAGCGCTTGGGAAACTCTGATGGCCTAACTATTGTGGATTAAGAGAATGCTGATTACATGATATGCTAGGTTCTGCACGCTACCCCTACTCTGGATGAGACGCTTCGCAACGTCTATAGTCTATTGAAGCCCAGTGGACGTTTGTTCTTGGAGGAACTAACTCCAGGTATGTTACTCCGCTTATCATGAATTCAGGATATGGCATGAAGTACTTACCGAAACTAGATGCATTGTTTGTAAACTACGTCATGGTTAGTTTTGAAATCTCTTTCATTCTTTTTCTTCTTTTCACAGAGTATGGCATTAGATGGCACAAGGTAGTATGAAGTTGGTACTGTACGTGTCTGAGATAGCACTACTCTCAACGACGCTACTGCCACCGATGTAACGATAGACATCGTTGTTGCCTTGCTATGGCATCCCCTGTGCACAGGTATATGACATGAGCTGACCACAGTATTTTCAAAGGGCTTCTTTCACGGCTGGTGGCTTGGTGCCGAGGACAATCGTGTCGAGCAGCCATGGATCGCACCCGAATCCTGGGCTGAGAAGTTGGTCACCGTGGGATTTCAGAAGCCCGAAGCCATCCTTCTGGACTGTGAGAAGCCGTACCAGATAAGCGCGGGTATCATCGCTTCACGGGGTTCACGATCGACCTTGCCCTCCAAAGTGGCGATTCTGTGCCATACCACCGATGAACCACTTGCGATAGAGATTATTTCTCGTCTCGGTTTCATGGGCATAGACGTCGAGACATGCCTCTGGGGTCAGCCTCTTCCCTCTTGCGACATCATCTCCGTCCTTGAGCTCGAGAAGCCGTTGTTACATGAAATGTCCGAGGAGACCTTCAAGACCATCATTGCCTACTTCCAGAGTCACAAGGCAAGGGTGATCTGGGTTACCGAGGTATGCCAGATAGGCTGCACGAACCCAGAGCCTGCAATGATGCTTGGCCTCGCCAGGACGGTCCGAAACGAGTACTCGTTACAGATGTATACCGTCGAGCTCGACAAGAAGACGACCAAGAGCAGGGCTACCGAGGCCATCATTGATATTTGGGGCCGCGTTAGCACTCCGGACCTCGATCCAGAGTCTATGGATCACGACTATGAATATGCGCTGGTCGAAGGCAGAATCTTGATCCCGCGATTCCACTGGCAGACCATGTCAGGTGCATTTTCAGGGGCCGCACACAATGAGAGCAACGATGGCGACTTCGCTCTCAAGCAACTCAACATGTCGACTCCGGGACTTCTACGTACAATGAAGTGGATCGACGGCGGCGATGCAACTGCTCCCGCTGAGGGTGAGGTGTTGGTCGAAGTAAAGGCCGTTGGTCTCAACTTTAGGGTTCGTACATTTCCATCGCGACCCTTACCTAACTCTGCTTCCTTTTACCTCACTTTTCCCAATTCTCTTCTCAATTATATGACCCTTGCTGACACGATCGCCAGGATATTATTCTGGCTCTAGGCGTAGTCGAGGGGAATCCCAGTGGCATGGGCCACGAGGCAAGCGGTGTCATCCGCGCAGTTGGACCAGATGTTCAAGACCTCTCTGTTGGCGATAGAGTCATGTTCATCCACGACGGCTGCTTCACCACGCAGCTGAGGCTGTCGAAGGATATCTGCGTCAAACTTGACGACTCCGCAAGCTTTGTCCAGGGTGCCGCTCTGCCAGCCGTGTATGCAACCGCTCTGTCGGCATTGATCGATATTTCCAAGCTTCAAAGAGGACAAGTAAGTGAAGGCATTTTATGTTTGTCTGTTTAGTGACCAGTAAGGTAACCATTTCGAACAGTCCGTGCTCATCCATGCGGCATGTGGTGGCGTCGGTTTGGCCGCGATCCAGATTGCACAGAATATAGGCGCAAAGGTAAACGAATTCCAAGATATTTAGCTCTTTCTTTCTTTTCTTCTTATCTCCATCGGATGGCTGACGTTATAAATAAATGCAGATTTACTGCACGGTAGGAAGTGAGCCGAAGCGGAGATATCTCGAAGACACCTACAATATCCCGGCGGATCACATTTTCAACTCCCGCGATGTGACGTTCCTCCCAGAGGTCATGCGCGCGACCAACGGGCGTGGCGTTGACGTCGTTCTCAATTCGCTCTCCGGCGACCTCCTGCATGCGTCTTGGAAGTGTGTTGCAGAGTTTGGTGTCATGGTAGAGATTGGCAAACGCGACTTCCAACGCCGGTCAAAGCTCACCATGGAGATCTTCGAGGCGAATAGGAGCTTCGTGGGCTTGGACATACGCGGGCTTTCCATCTCTCGCCCCGTGAGGGCCTCTGATTTGATGCGTCGATGCGTCGACATGATCGGGTCGGGGGCCATTCAGGGTCCTGTTGCTTGCACTACCTTCCCGGCTGTTGAGATCCAAGATGCCTACAGGTACATGCAGAGTGCCAAGCATATCGGTAAGATTGTCATCGAGATGCCTGAGGACCCTCGGGAGCTAGGTACACCGGCACCTTCCGAGGGTGGCGAGTCGACCGAGCTGGAAGTCTCTCCCAGGCGAAAGCCTAGCTTCCGCCCTGATCGTAGCTATCTCCTCGTGGGTGGATTAGGCGGTTTGGGGCGCGCTGTGGCAACGTGGATGGTGGAACACGGAGCGCGGGTTTTGGTCTTCCTCTCTAGATCGGCCCGGGAGAATGATGACAACAAAGACTTCCTGAACGACCTCCGCGCCGAAGGCTGTACCCTGCTGTTGGTTCCCGGCAGCGTCAGCATCCTTGAGGACGTGCAAAGAGCCGTGGCGATTGCTACGGCCGATCAGCCACTAGGCGGCCTTATCAACCTGTCCATGGTTCTTAGGGATGTTACTCTCAACAAGATGACATACGGGGATTGGACCACAGCGGTGGAGCCAAAGGTCAGGGGAACGTGGAATCTGCATCACGCCACTGCAACTTGTACCACCTTGGAGTTCTTCATTCTGTTCTCTTCGCAGAACGCTCAGATCGGCCAATGGGGTCAGGCCAACTACGCGGCTGCCAACACGTTCCTCGACGCATTCGCCCAGTACAGGCACGGGCACAACCTCGTCTCATCGGTCATCGATGTCGGTCTGATGGGCGATGTGGGCTTCGCGGCCGAGAACCGCGCGATCCTGAAGAAGCTTGGCAGGATCGGCATGTACATTCTGCAGGAGACAGACCTGCTCGATGCCATTCACTTGGCTCTCCTGAAGTCACAGCCAGTAAACGACGAGACCGAAAACAAGACGAGTCGCTACCTCACGCAGGGGTACGTGGGTATTGGTCTCAACACCACGACGCCCATGTCCGCCGCCTCGACTCGCGTTCCGTGGAAGCGAGACCCGCGCATGGGCATCTACCACAACATGGATAGCTCCAGCGGAGACGTCAGCGGCGAGGGCTCCTTCAAGGGCGGCTCACTCAAAGTTATCCTTGCAGCCGAGTCATCCGAGGAGAAGAAGGTCGAGATCATCGCCAGGGCCCTGGCCAACACTCTCGGAAACTTCTTGATCAAAGACGGGAGCAGCTTCCCACTCGACAAGCCCCTGAAGCTGCTGGCCATGGATTCTTTGATCGCCATGGAGGTGAGGAACTGGATCAGACAGAATATTGGCGCGGAGACGAGCACGTTTACTGTGTTGCAGAGTTCTTCTTTTACGCATCTTGCTGGCGAGGTCAAGACGGCGATGAATGCGGCGAGTGAGGAGTGATGTTGGTTCTCAAAGGAGGCAGTCCTCAAAGAAAGTGGATTGATATGATGATGATGCTTGCTACAGAAGATTTAGATACACAGTTTAGAAAATGCTTGACAGGTTTGATAGGAAAGCCAAAAAGAAGTCATGTGAAGACTCACCACCAGATCCAGGCGGGAAGATGCGTCAGGGGTAACATCACCGAGCACAACAAGTAGAAGTTCAGATAGTCTACATGTTTATTCTACTTCTGCTTCAACTCTGGATATCGAGCGATAGAGGAAGTCTCGGTACTTGGCTTCTTCTACCCTGAAATTCCGAATAATCCGCTCCGAAGTCATTCGTCTTTGATAATCGTCTATGCATACAGCAGCTTGTTAAACTAGGCTCTTGAATCCGCACTCTCATCTAAGCTGGAATCCTCCTAATGCCAAATCTGCCAATAATACGGCTTGCCGTTCCGTTTCTACTAGATTGCAATGCATTAAACTGAAGAAGACGAGGAAGTGACAGCTCGGTAAGAGGCGGGGTGCCATCAAACCCATATCCATCCACAGAGTAACCCTAGTCCCTGCATCTTATTCTCCTTCTTTATTCCGAAATATGTACCTGTTACAGATAGATCACCTGCATTATTCCTAGTCTCTCGGTCGTCCCCCAGCATTGGACCGCAATCACCCCGGGGCAAAATGACGAAGCTGATTTCACGTGAAGAGCTCGGCCAACACAACAAGAACGGCGATCTCTGGATTGCGCTGAACGGACAGGTATATGATTTTTCTGACTTCGCATCGAGCCACCCTGGCGGCCCTGAAGGTACGTCAAGATGACACCAGCACTGATTACAAGATGCGGAATTTGCTAACCAAGGGCGCGAGTGCTTTTGTAGTGATTTACCGCTATGCCGGACAAGATGGGTCAGAAGAGTACAACACGTTCCACGCGCGAGAGCTGGTCAATACTACCCTTGGTTCTGAGAAGATGGTAGGCGACCTCCTCGACATCAACGTCGCGACTGCCGGTTCGGATGGCTTTCAGCCAACCCCTAGCAATGACCGGAAGCCGCTTCTCAACGAACTCATCAACCTCTACGACTTCGAGGAAGTGGCCAAGAGAAGCCTCACTGCCAAGGCATGGGCTTACATCGACGGCGCCTCCAACGATAACCTCACCTACAGATTTAACAACCGAGTCCTCAAGAACATCTGGTTCCGCCCAGCCGTCATGAGGGGCGTCCGCGATGTCAACATGTCGACGACCCTGTTTGGCTGCAAGCTCGATGCCCCCATCTACATCTCACCCACGGCTGCCGTTAGCGTCGCTGGGCCAGACGGCGAGTTAGCACAGGCTAGGGGCGCAGCGAGCACCGGGATCATGGCGACGATCCCCAACATGGCGTCCCATCCCATCGAGAACATCCTGGATGCTACGCCGGAGAGGGCCTTCTTCCAGCTCTACGTCAGCAACGATAGGCAGCAGTCCGAGGATATCGTCCGCAGGGTGACCGCCTCTGGGAAGATCAGGGCCATATTCGTGACGGTGGACTCTCCCGTCGTGTCAAAGCGTGAAGCAGACGAGCGCACTAAAGGAGATTTTGCCTCAGTCAATCCGTACAAAGGCCCGCCAACCGCCGCCGCCGCCTCCAGCAAGGGAGCGCCGCGCGGTGGCTTCGCCCGGCAGTCGGGTCAACAGGTCGATCCCAGCATAAGCTGGAGCGACCTGGCCTGGCTTCGCAGCATCACTGACGTACCCCTGGTTCTGAAAGGCGTCCAGCGCCACGAGGATGCAGTCAAAGCGATGGAGCTTGGGTTCGAGGGCATCGTTCTGAGTAACCACGGAGGGAGGGCAGCTGATACCGCCTTGCCGGCCATCTTGACTCTGCTGGAGTTGCACAAGAACTGCCCACAAGTCTTCAACGCCATGGAGATCCTGGTTGATGGTGGGTTCAGAAGGGGCTCGGACGTTGTCAAAGCGATATGCTTTGGTGCTTCGGCCGTAGGACTGGGACGGCCATTCATGTATAGCGTCATGTATGGTCAGGAAGGGACTGAGCGCGTGGTCGACAGTAAGTTCCCCACCCAATTTCTTCTGGGGGGGTTTCTTCTTCTCTCCATTACTTCTCGACAGCTTTGCTGACTCACATCTTCAGTACTCAAAGACGAAATCAAAACATGTATGCAGCTCATTGGCTTATGCGACCTTTTCGCGGATGCTAGTCCCGATTACCTGGTCACTGGTGAGGTTGACCACCTCGTTCGGCGGGGACAACATCCCTATGCGAGGAAGATAACTCAAAAATCTAGGATCTAGACTTGTTACGTTACATCTAAGTACAGACCTTGCTTGACCAAGTGCCAAGGTGGTTTCCCGTCAACCAACGGCACTCATATGAAGCCTCTGAAATGATTGCCACGTCCTTCTTTTTGCAGCCGCCACCCGTGCTGGGAAAACCCACGAAAACTGTGGTCATGCTTGTTCCTGAGAGCTTTTCAACCTGTCTGGATGGTGTCGAGCATGTTGAGACCCTCGTTCATGTGCTGTGTCATGGTGTCTATCTGCAAGGAACAAGGAAGTTAGCAACACGTTGTATAGTCTCTTTCATGTCTTGTTAAGTAGTCAACACCGGAGGCGTGCCAAGTTTGGTAGAGCCGCGAGAATTCTGGCTGAGTTGCGGGGACAAGCTTGGGGCATGAAGTGACAACGCAAGAGGAGGGGGGTGGTGAGATCACGGCCAAAAGAGAAGCATTCAACATGAGTACGAATACTGGTAGATGTGAGAGATAGAAGCGGCAACAAAAGCCAACTTACATTGGAAGAATCGAAGACGTTAAAGTGGTGGCTGTCTACGTCAATGACGGCCTTGATGAAGCTCTGATGTCTGCCCTCCCAACCCAACAGGAGATCATCCCGATATCTGTCCACCTGAGACGGCTTCTGTGAGGGTACATCGGTGGGCGTGGGTGTGCGCCTCAAGCACCTCACCAGCACAGCAGGCGGCGGCCCAGTGAACTGTTCCGTCACCTCCTTACGATCTTCCTCCTGAGGAGTCTTGGTCAAAGGAGCTGTCGTCCAGCCACCGTCCAACGGCAAGTGCAGAACCTGATTCGTATCCACGGTGAACGTCTTCCCTCCGGCAGAGAGACGCACTGGATTGCCCTGACAGGCTGGGGAGTCCCACGTGGGCAGGGGGCAGACACTCAGCATGGCGTCGAACTTGTCGAATGACATGCGCACCTGGTCTGGGAGATCGCTGAAGTCCGGGTCTGGCCCACAGGGTGGAAGTGTAGACGTGGGAATCTGGATTGGAGAGTCGATCATGAGGATGCCTGTGATGTAGAATCTGCAGGGCTTCATGTGTAGCATTCGTTTGGCAATGGCGAGGGACACATAGGAGCCGAGTGACCATCCTTGAAGTTTTGCAATGAGCGACTTTGGTTATTTCGTGAAGAGCAGGGGGGCCGTTTCCTCTTTTCTCTCCGTTCTTTTGCCTTGTCTACGTACCTCCCAAAAGGATCGGGCCTCTGATGCCGGCGCTCTCTATCAGTTGCCGGTAGTGCTCGGCCATCTCGCCGAAGCCCCCTTCCCATGGCTTCGCTGACTCGAAGTAAGGGTCTGCGATGGCCCAGACATCCCGCTTCAGATCCCCCAGGCGTAGGTAGCTATAGATGGTTCCCCCAGCGTCGTGGATGAGTACGAGGGGAGCGGCACTTGGGAATCTTGCCGCTCTTGGGCGGAACTGTAGACGCAAGGGGTTGTCGTCCATTGCTGTGTGGTCTTGGTGAATCGCTAGGTAGATGTGTTTCTTAACTCTGTGGGTGGCGATAGTGTGACGGTGTGACCAAGACGTGTCCAGAGTAACTAATGTCCGAGAAAGTTCACGAATGATGTCGATGAATGATGTAGGCGTAGACATGTATGCATGTGTTTACTAGCGCAACCTTTCTCCACCTGCAGGGACACACCTGATGCTGCTGCTTTTGTTTCTAGAGATCTTTTACGAGGTGACATGTCTTTCTTTCTTTCTTTGCATGGCATGTATGTGCATATAGGATACGCACACTGCACCCACTGCCTGAGAGCTGACGCACAATGCACGAGCCAGGGTTGTCGAATCGTAAGGGCTCAAGACATGATTCAAAGTATGGAGTATGTATGGAGTATGTATGACACGACATTGTATTTCTCTCTGTAGACCGAGTTGGAAATCTGTACTGCTGATCCCGCTGCCTACTTGTCTTGACTCCTGCCCGAGATACGTCGTCCCTCTCGGCGCCAAAACGTGGCCGGCGTGCACGGACCATCGGCCCCGTTGATGGTTTAAGCGTCCGTGGCCAAGTCCAGTGAAGTGACTAGGGGTGAGACTTGAGGAGGGGGAAATGCTGGCATGATGGGTATGTAAATGTGGTTCCACAGGTTAACTGTAGTTATAGCCCCCTGTATACTGTGACATGGTAGAATTCAGTTCAAAGCATGAGACACGGCACAACCCGAGTACTGACACATATTTCGCCTGGCCTTTGATGGTACGGCAGGGCTCCCTGTCACCATTGCCATGAACACACTGCAACCAGATTCAGGCCACCAACGGTGATGGATGTGCTCCCCCTGTCTTGTCTGCGGGGGGGAGAATGTGGTGTGGTGGGCGGTCAGCCAAAATAGGCTACGTGGGTCTGTTCCAGGGGGGGGCAGCGGGAGATTGATGCACTAGAATAAATCCAGAGGCCGCCATAATGAGGCCCCTGAAAAAACAAGTACACTGGCTGCTCAGTGTGGCTTAGCGCGCGGGTTGGCGCCGGAGACCGCTATGGCAACATGGCAACATGGCAACATGGCAACATGACATGGCAAAAATTCAATCAATCAAATCAATCCCTCCCCCCCCTGCTGCCTACCAACTGCTTGCAACCAACAACCAAACATCCAAAATCCACCGCGGTGTAACCATTCATTCATTGCCTGCTTCTGCATGCGCATCAACCGCCTCGTCGCCGCCCCTTCCAACTTCCAGGGTCCTCGCTTAGGTAATTTTGCCGACTCTCAATTTCCTCGATCCACGCACGCATGGCATGGCCTCTGCCGTGCTCCAACATCCATCTTCGCGTTCCAACTCCAAGCACCAACAAACAACCTTCGTGACCCCTTCCTCCCAAGTCTGGTGATCCGAGAATGGCAGCAGAATAATCCATCCGAGCTCATCCCTCCTTCTTCCTTTCGTCGCCACGGTCGAAAGACCAAGTGCGCTCCCGAAGGACGGTGGGAGCTGCTCTGTCGTCGCCCTTCGCTGTGGAACTTTTCTGACTGACGCTGCACCCCAACACCACATCTCTGAATCATAAGCCAGCATCGGCCCTATCACTCAGCATGGTCATATTCAACAAGGCCAAGCCTGCCCGGGACGGTCCTTCCCTCGATGGCCCATCGCAAGACACAGCGCTGGACATGGAGCTTAACGGTGCTGGCCTCAGTAGTGATGCCGCCTCTCCCTCGCCAAACGAAAGGGAGGCCGGACTCAAGGACTACATCCGCGTCTTCACCTACGCCAAGCGACAGGACCTCGTCTTCCTGGTCGCCGCTGCGCTGTCCAGCATCGCAGCCGGTGTCACCATGCCCCTGATGGTCGCCGTCTTTGGCCAGTTGGTCGGGAACTTCAGCAGCTTCGACTCTCCTGGTGGCACATCGCAGGATTCCTTTGATGACACCCTGAACAGAGGCTCATTGTACATCACTGGCTTGTTCATCGCCCGCCTCGGGCTTAGCTACATCAACAAGGTACGTTATTATCTGGAATATGTCCTATAAACTCAGACATGATCGTGGGACCGTGCCAAGGGCCGGGCCTCCAAAGACATCGAAACTAACCCGCATCCCCCTCCCCCCCCCCACAGTTCTGCTTCCGTATTATCGGCATTCGCATCTCTGCGGCCATCCGCCTTCACTATATGCAGTGCCTCCTCGGCCAGACCATCCATGTGCTCGACTCCATGCCCCCCGGCTCGGCAGCCACCACCATCACAACAACCTCCACCATCCTCCAGATCGGCGTCTCCGAGAAACTCGGCACCTTTCTCGAGTACACAGCCACCATCCTCTCCGCCATCATCATCGCCTTCGTCTACAGCTGGTCCGTCACTCTCGTCACCAGCTCCGTCCTCATCTTCATCCTCGTCGTCCTCGGCATCCTCCTGCCCATGATCATCAAGGGCCACGGGAGACTTACCGCAGCCGAGACCAAGGCCGGTGCCATCGCCGCAGAAGCTCTGGGCTCCGTTCGCATGATCACCTCTTGCGGCGCAGAGAACCGCATCGCGTTGAGATATGCCGAGTTGGTCGAGCAGGCTCGTCAGGCTGGTGTGTGGACGAGCCCATTCGTCGCTATCCAGACGGGCCTCGTGTTTTTCAGTTTCCAGGTCGCTTTCGCTTTGGCCTTCTGGTTTGGCAGCAGGGAGTATTCGAATGGCCGTATCGACAACGTTGGTACTGTCGTCATTGTCCTGATGAGCGTCATGCTCATGGTGTGCGTACTCTCTTCCTCCTCCTCTCTCTCCCATTGGATTTGGTCTTCTTTCAATTTCATCTATCGTCGGAGGCTTTGCTGACTATCATTGTGACCTACAGATCCTCCATATCACAAGTCTCCACGCCCCTTATCGTCATTTCCAAGGCCATCGTTGCAGCATCCGAGTTCTTCGCGGTCATCGATGCCCCCAGGCCGGTGGCTGGCACGCTCAAATATCCTTCCGTGGACCCTGGCACTGATATTGTCTTTAACGACGTCCACTTCGCCTACCCTAGTCGCCCCAGCAAGAAGGTCCTAGATGGGCTTAACCTTCGTGTCGAGGCCAGCAAGAACACCGCCATCGTTGGTCCCAGTGGCTCTGGCAAGAGTACAATTGTCGGCCTTATCGAGGGCTGGTACACTCTGCAGAAGCAACACATCATCGCCAAAACGGTAGAGAAGAAACCACCAGCGAAGAAATCTCAGAAAGGAGAAGAAACCGATACGGAACCGCCGTCGGCCGCAGTCACTGAACCTTCCATTGAGATGGAGGATCTCGGCCCGCCTGTTGAGCTCTCGGGCTCTATCACTATCAACGGGAAAGAAATGACGGAGCTGGATATGAAATGGTGGCGATCGCAGATTGGGCTTGTCCAACAAGAGCCATTCCTCTTCAATGACACCATATATAGCAACGTCGCGTCTGGCTTAACGGGAACCGAATGGGCAGACGAGCCGGAAGAAAAGAAGCGCCAGCTGGTCCAGGAAGCCTGCAAGGAGAGTTTTGCCGACGAGTTCATCGACCGTCTCCCCGAGGGGTATGACACCCAAGTAGGAGACTCGGGCATCAAGCTCAGCGGAGGCCAGCGACAACGGATCGCCATCGCCCGCAGCATCATCGCCAACCCCAAGATCCTCATCCTCGACGAAGCCACGTCAGCGATTGACATCCGCAGCGAGAAGATTGTTCAGGCGGCTCTTGAGAGAGTCTCCAAGGGTCGCACTACCATCACCATTGCCCATCGGCTTTCCACCATCAAGGACGCCGATCGGATCGTCGTACTCCGCCACGGCAAAGTCGCCGAGATGGGGACGCATGAGTCGCTCCTCACAGATCCTGAGGGAGCCTACTATCGCTTGGTTCACACCCAGAAACTCTCCCTCGGAGACGATGATGGAGCCGCGGTGCTGCCCGCGATGAAAGAGGAGAAAATCAGCATCGAGGGAGGGCGTACTGGAACCGCTTCATCCTCGGCGGCGGACCTCCCTTCGGGTGCAAACCTCGATGCTCAGTGGAAGGACAAGAATATCCTCAACGGATTCGGAAAGCTTCTGTACGAGCAGAGGAGCCGCTTCCCGCTATACGTGATCGCCATCATCTTCTCCATGGGTGCGGCAGCCGCCATTCCTCTCCAAGCATACTTCTTTGGCAATGTCATATCCATCTTCGGCGAGACTGGTCAGGAGCTGAGAGACGATTCGTCGTTCTGGGCGTCCATATGGGTCGGCCTCGCGGTTGGTGTGGGCATCTGCTACTTCGTTGTCATCATGGTGGCCACCAACGTCGAACACTTCATCGCCTCAGTATATCGCCGCGAGTACTTCGACTCCATGCTCATGCAGAAGACATCGTACTTCGACCAGGACGGCAATTCAACCGGTCAGCTCACGGCACGCCTCTCCAGCGATCCGACGTCCCTCAAAGAGCTTCTGGGGATCAACACGTGCATGGTCCTGGTGGGTATATTCTCGCTACTCGGCGCGGTCATCATATCCTTCATCTACGGCTGGAAGTTGGCGCTCGTTGCACTTTGTGTCATTCTCCCGCTCACCTGCTTAGCCACCTTTTACAAGCTTCGCTACGAGCTGCAGTTCGCCGCCATGAACGAGGCCGTGTTCTCGGAGAGCTCAAAGTTCGGGGCCGAGGCGGTGGGCGCATTCCGCACGGTCATGGCCCTTGTCCTCGAGGACGCTATTTGCGAGCGATATGAGAAACTGCTGCAAGGTCATTTGGCCTCAGCGTACCGTAAATCCCCCTGGCCTACATTCATCTTTGCCTTCTCCGACAGTGTCGGACTCGCTTGCCAGGCCCTCATCCTTTGGTACGGCGGTCGGCTCGTTTCTTCAGGAGAGTACGGCATCATTGCTTTCTTCATCACCTACATGGCCGTCATCCAAGGCGGAGAGTCGGCTGGTCAGTTCCTCGGCTTCGGGCCTAACGCGGCCCAGGCTACAGCTGCTGCCAACAGGATCCTCAACCTCAGAAACACTCGGCATCGCGACATGGAACTCGGGTCGAGGCCCGTTGTCCCTGATACCCAAAACGGTATCAATATTCAATTCCAAGATGTTTACTTCAAGTATCCCACTCGCGACATTCCCATCTTTCAAGGGATCAATCTCACCATTGAAGAGGGCCAGTTCGCTGCCATAGTGGGAGCGTCCGGCTCCGGCAAGACCTCTATCGTGTCGCTTCTTGAGCGATTCTACGACGTCGCCAAGGGCCGCATTCTTTTCAACGGTCAGGACATAAGTGATACGAGCATTCCCGAACATCGCCGGTTGCTGTCCTTGGTATCCCAGGAGCCAGCCCTGTTCTCCGGGACCATGCGCGATAACATCCTTCTCGGGGTCGACCCCAACGAGACGACCGACGACCAGCTCGAGCAGTGCTGTCGCGACGCCGACATATACGACTTCATCTGCTCGCTCCCGGAAGGATTCCAAACCGAGGTCGGCAACAAGGGTGTCAGCCTCAGCGGCGGGCAGAAGCAGAGAATGTCGATCGCACGCGCCTTACTCAGGAACCCGCGCATTCTGCTGCTCGACGAGGCTACAAGCTCGCTAGACTCGGAGAGCGAGAAACAGGTGCAAGCTAGCTTGGCCCGGGTCGCGCAGGGTCGGACGACGATCGCTGTCGCGCACCGGCTGGCGACTATCCAGAACGCTGATGTCATCTACGTGCTGGGAGAAGGAAAGGTGCTCGAAAAGGGCAGCCATTCTGAGCTACTCAGGCTGAAGGGCGCGTATTGGAGCATGGTAAGTCTCTACTTCTGCCTTTCATTCGCGGCTAAGCCGTTCTTGCAATTCCCTATACTAACAATGGGGTTTAGTGTCAAAGCCAGGCTCTGGATCAATAGAGAAAACGAGGCGCGGGTAGTACAGATAGAACATTTGGGGTGATAATCAGGGATTGCTTTCAAACGTTTTGATGGCATACAGTATCTTCTTGGCGACGTGTATACTGGTTTGTTTGTTGGCACAACTTTTACGCCAATTGCCTCATCAGCTTCTTCTCATGCACCTGGCGTGCGTTTATCTTGTCCTCGCTTCCTCATAATAGAATAATTTGACTTGCACAATCAACAGATAAGGTATTTGGCTGAGGTACTCAGCATATTTTGCTTCCATTTCTCACATAGATCCTGTGACGTAACGCAGAGATGAATCGAACTGCATCCCCATGTTTTGCACCCCCGTCTTCCATCTCAAGCCAGTTCACTTGGGCTGAAATATCTCGATATACTACTGCTATGTTTGTACGGACCATTGTCTTTCCATCTGCAGTCTGCGGCCTCATGAAGCAAATCCTCCGCAGCAGTCTTATGAACCGTATCCGAGGTTTCTCTCAATGGCCGCATGTAGACCGTATCATCACGCCGAACTGCACCGAACCGGCTTCTCTGTTTTACAACTGCCCGCACGCGACAATCACGGGCTTCTTGTTGTACTGGATAGAACCACTGTCGGAGCCGGTCGCCTCAAGGGCCATCACAACAGCCATTGACTCCGCGTCAGCAACCTCGCCGAAGACAACGTGCCGGCCGTCGAGCCAAGAAGTTTCAGCCGTGGTGATGCAAAATTGGGATCCGTTCCTAATCGGCATATATTAGCATGGCGATATCTTCTTTTTCCCTCTTACCTGGCTGGCAGGTTGCATTGGGAGGGAGGGGGGGAAGGGATTTACGTGTGAGGCCCAGCATTGGCCATGGTCAGCACGCCGGGCTTGTGGTGCGTCAGAACAAAGTTTTCGTCCTTGAACTTGGCCCCATAGATAGATTTACCACCTGTGCCCTAAAAGAGAGGGGGGGGAAGAGTTATTAGCTTCTTGACGAGGAGCTATGTGAAGCAGATACATATCCGGCTGGGTGTCTTCGTACATTGCCACGGGTGAAGTCTCCGCCTTGTAGGAGGAAGCCCGGGATGATGCGGTGGAAGGAAGAGCCTTTGTACCCGAAGCCCTTCTCGCCGGTGCAGAGAGCACGGAAGTTCTCGGCTGTCAGAGGGGTAACGTCATCGTTCACGGCAAGTTGATTCGGCCACTCTGGTCTAAGGAGAAGTAGTGTGTCAGCGGAAGGGTTGCCGGTGAAGATGATGAGAGAGGATGAACGAGCAGGCGGAGAGACACGTACCCTTGACTGTTGAGGTGGGCTTGCCATCTCTCATAACAGGGCCCTCCCACTCGAAATCGAGGTACCTGGAATCCATTCACGAGTCAGCTCTGGCTTTTCTCCTCACCACGCAACACTGCAAAGAGGGCAGAGCTGGCGCCTGGCTGAAGGGGTCAGGGTTGTTTGAGCTTCACTCACATGTTGAGAACCATCTTGGCAATAGGACAAGAAGCTGAATAGAGATGATACCTGGTATCAATTGGCAGCAGGAGAACCAGAGAAGCAGGTGCGCTTAGAGTGAAGGAGAGATTGAGACGCTGGAGAGTCTTGAGATGGGCTTTTGGCCTGTAAATGTCAAGATCGCGGAGTTGCGAGAGGATTGGAAGGAGTAGACCGCGTGTGGCAGTGCTGAGTTCAAGAATCATACTTGCAATAATCTGTAGTATGGGGGATGGATGGGCATTGGCTTTGGGGTATTGACTCCGTATCTCCGGCTGTGGTTTTACTACACCGGATCAAAGGCCGCAGTTTCCTTTCTGTGGCACAATATTCATGGTTCACTGGGTTTTTGGTTTTGGCTCTCCCCCGAAGTTATTTGTCTCCTTTTTACAGAGAATTTCCTGTGTTGTGAGGAGTGACCAAAAGGGGATGTGAAAGCCACATGAGAATCCCGTTTCTTACCGGCTGTATGCATGCCCGCTGCAGAATCAGATAACGGGACTGGGCGTGGCGTGGGGCAAAGCGAGATCGAATTATCGGTACCTACTGCACCGTGAAGGGGCATGCCGCCTCGCTGTAAGTCGCACAATACATGAACTTACGAACAAGACTCTCGCCAGATTGGAACTGCTATACGTGCCGCGTGGCTCGTGCCGCGTGGCGCGTGTGGGTAGAATCAATGACACTGGTCAGTCCCATGGTGACGAGTGAAACTAGGCCGAGAGGGTTAGGGTTTGGAAATCGTCCCACCCTGCACCCATCCTCCTTTTCGTATACATCCAACTCTCTCCTGTAAAAATTTCCCTTGGCAACCACTGTTAGTGTTTTGCTAGGGGAACACTTTTTGCAGGCTAAAATTCGCTGCAAATCCACCTGGGGTTTATCGGGACCCTAACAACTGTCAGAAGAAAGGGATTCAGGGAGTTGACCTTTCTTCGCCATGCTGGCACCGACGACATCGAGCTTCGCGAGCTCCTGACTTTGCCTTCGGGCACTCCTTCCTACCGACTACCTCAGGCTCTTCCTGAGCCTCGACTTTCTGGCTTCGCGAGCCATCCGACATTCTGGGCCTGGTGCCCTCTCCTACCTGACCAACCGACCGACCGACCAACCTCTGCAGCTCTGGCTGCCCAGACACGCGGCATCCTGCCGCTCGATCCTCCGGGTCCTGTTGCCCCTGGATTATTTCGAGGCTCTTACGCCTCTCCGAACTCTTCTGCAGCCACAGCTGCCCGACGACCTGGGCCGTCGCGCCCTCGCCCAGGCCTGCAGCTTCGCGCTGCCTCGACCGATCTCTGCAGGTGCTTCCTGCCCAGAGACCATTCTTTCTTCGGTAGCCCTTGGCTGCTGCCCGGTTGCGACCGGGACCGACAATTGCGTCTCGCTTCGCCGAGACAACACAGACATAAACCGCTGGGTCGAAATGGTACAGAGCTTACCTGGAGACCTGACAGCGTTCTAGCCGCCTTGGGGTTTTCCCCTTTCGAGGGGTTTTTCCCTTACAGGATGCACGGCTTCGGTCGTAGCTACTGGCGACCGTGGAGGGCATGGTTTTCGCGCCGCAAGGCGCGGGAGTTACTTAGTCTACCCGTGCAAGAGAATTCTCGGCTGGAGAGGGATATGTTCCCGCTGACGGGATGCCTTCTCAGACCATCGCGCCTTTGAGCCTACGATATGCTAGATGAACTGGCGAAGGGCGACTGGTGGGGGACTAGCCTTAGACACTTGTACTGCGTGCGGGACGAAAATCTACCTCTGGGGAAAGGTAGAAAAGCCGCCTTCGAGAGTTGGGCTCGACAGCCCTTCCTACGAAGGCCTTGCAAGAAGCGCTGGGTGAGTCCTCTGACAGTGCATTCTTCTATATAGTTTAGCCTAGCACGTCCCGTGCCCCTACAGGGGACCTGAGCGGCCCAATGCTGCTGGACGGAAAATACACTTACTTACATATCAACTTCCTCAATGGAGTCAGTCAAGCGACAATTAATAGTATTGCCATACCAGAAATGAAGTTACTTCGTAGGGCCGATAATTGCAGAAAGATTTGGTGCATCTTAAGTCAGGTTGTGTAGTCTTGTAGCATGTTACATCAGTAGCTCTACCAATATCGAGTTTTGATGTCTACTATATCAAGCCACAGGATGTACGTCCCCGTTCCATCCACTGAAATAGATTGATTTGCAACTATGAAATCACCTGCCGAAAGAGCATTAACTCATCCATTGCTTACAAGCGATAATTATGGTTGATCCGTTCATTCTATCTGCCTTTCTCTTACAAATGACGACAGACGCAACCAGTGCAGTGGGTGGTCCAGCCACCACCCCATCCCACCTACAAGTAAGAGCTGTGGCCCATCTGAGAGCTGTGGCGGCGCGTCAAGGCGCGTAAGGGAGCCTACCTGGTCGGGTTGAACAACACCTTTCAGTCATCATTCCGATCCAACTCAGCTCCATAATAAACTAGGCCCCCCCTTCTTTTCCTCTTTTCCTTTTTCTTCTTCCTTCAATCCTTTCTCATTTTCATTCATGTCTTCCTATGTTGGCAGGTCGCAAGCTCGCTAGACCGCGGTGGCTTGCCATCGTGGACTAGTCGGGCCCCCTGTATGGCTTGTTGTCACTGCCAAGGGAAAATGATATGAACGGCATCGTCGCAAGGACAATATAATTTGATCCAGTGTTGTGTGTTTAGCGGATCGATCTTTGTCCGAGCACTCACTCTCCCTCGTGCAGATGACTCCATCCCATCTGGCGAGCAACTGTCGAAGGCGACAGGGATACTCTATCAGTCACAGATCACAGAAGTCCGGAAAGGATGAGTGGCCAAAGAACTAGGGATATTCATGGGACTGGTTCGTCGATCGTGTGTGATATGGAGAGCTTCGCTGTGACATGTCTCAAGGACTGCACGAACTGGCCAATCGTGGGAGACTCTACTCTGCTGCGGAATGACCCATCGTATCTCTCTACGGTACTCGGCGCAGAATCTGCGATTGACCCTCGTCAATTCCAAGCCAGTGATGTGTTCCATAGGATGATTATTCTCGTAATCTCGTCGAGGACGGCTGCATCGCCTCCGAAATGCAATGAATAGATCAGCATAAGCGGGAAAGCCCCTTGTGTTTACTCCTTGTCCCCCCACCAGACGCGTCCCAGAGGGGCAAACAAACAAAGTGGGTTCATTTCCAGAGACTTGCTAGTTTAGGCAATGTGCCCTGTCAAGCACGGATCATGTCTCGTGGCACGATGGTCTAAGCTTTCTGTGTGGCCCAATAGGGACATCGGTTACTAAAAATAGAATAGAAACAACACGCTTGACGCGATGCTTATACATACGAAGGTTCTATCTAGCCGATTTCGCCCACCAAAGGGCGCTGAAGAACGAATCAAATATCACAGGCATGTGCCCAGGTCATGCCTATCTATCTATCCTCTATCCTTTCCGTCCCTCAAACACTTAGAACCCATGACATGACAGCGAACCCCTGGTAGCCAGTACCCGCTTGACTCATGGAGTATGGCCCAAGCAACAATGACCCAACCCCGGACATCTAATTTACTTGACTAAAGGCGCTCTAGAGCTGCTCTGTGCGCTCTTGACTGTAAAGGACTTGTACTTGCCTCTTTCTCTAACACCTCCTCAAACACCGCTTCCAGTTGTTGCATAGCCTTGTTTGATATCTGAGGATGCAGAACAATGCGTGGTGCCCGGACGCGTATGTCACGGTGCTGAGCAGCCGTGTCCAGACTTGACTTATCGATACCAGCACTCTTCAAATCGAGCCAGACAAGGTTCGTCATGACTGGGCGAAGAAGCAGACCACCCCTGGAGGTCCACATGTGGCCCACTGCTGCAGCCAAGACATGCGTTCTCTGGATGATGCCCCGTGTGTCGACATCGCCGGGGCCGAAGTTCTCTATCATGGCCTGCCAAGCTGCAGCAACGATGGGCCCAGACTTGCGGACACCGCCGCCGATGCTTTGACGCAGTCGTCTCGCCCTTGCTATAAGGTCCCTCGGGCCCACGATGGCCGACCCTACCGGTGCTGCGAGCCCTTTACCGAAAGATAGTGTCATGGTGTCGCAGCAGGCCGCGATCTCCTTCAGAGTGCCACCCCCACCTGCCACGGCGTGCCATATCCGCGCACCATCGATGTGAATGGCGATGTCCTGCTCGTCGGCCCAAGCTTTCATCTTGCGGAGTTCTTGTAGTGGGATTACGCTGCCGTGAGCTGTGTTCTCGAGGCTGATGATGCTGGTTGGTAACCGTTCTATCAGGTTGGTGGGCACTGCGTGTCGTTCCACGTCGTCAAGGGTGAGATAATGCCCATTCGCGGGCCGCACGGGCTGGATGGATGCCCCAGAAAGACCGGCAAGACCACCAGCCTCGTAATGTACGATATGAGAGGTAGCATCTGCTAGTACACCTGTGCATCGTCGTGAAAGTGCACCTAGCGCAACCTGGTTGGCCATGGTCCCAGAGACAACAAATAGAGCTGCTTCTTTGCCGCAGATGCTGGCCATGTGCTCCTCGAAGCACCGTGTAAGCTGGTCCTCGCCATAGACATCATCATTGAGCGTGGCCCCGGAGATTGCTTCCAGCATCCCGTGGGATGGTGTAGTAACAGCATCGCCTGTAGTATCACAAGGCTGTCAGCTCTGGCAACGAGGATAGGACAGTTACGAAAGAACCGATATCAGGACCTACTTCTGAAATCAGAGGCTGAGCCAGTAAGTCTGGGATTTCCCCAGCGATCTACCTTGGGATTAAGTAGCGGGCAAGGCTTCATGGTGATATGAACCTCGCGAGAAGAATACTGGAGAATCGGCTGGGATGGCCTCCTGATATGAGCCGCATGGTCCACAGTCTGACGAGATTACGAAGGCATGAAGTTTCGAATTCTTCAAGGATGATTAGGGAGGTAACACGAAGTAAGATGGATAGTATAGCTAGGAATAATATGTGGAAACCCCAAGGAGGCAACCCCCTGAGCTGTCAGATTGCCTTACAAGGCTCCAGCTACTGACAACAAACCGAACTCCGTTCCCTTCAGTCACTTACTCTTTATTGTGACATCTCTTCCAATTTGGGAAAACAAGAGCAACAGAACAGGACCAACAAAAACGATCAGGAGACAGAGTCTTCATTGAACACGAATAGCGACTTGATCTCTGTGCAGTGTAAAGATACTGTCGGAAACTTCGACCTACGAACCACTTACACCTTTGGTGGCAGCACAACACCAGACTCGCCGCAACTCAAGCAACCAGCAATTCGAAATCGCAAACTACAGCGGATACACGAACTTTGTCAGATGGATTGTACATACTGACTACACTAGATTTATTAACGTAAAGACAATTGTTGACAGATTACCGAGCCTTTCGCTTTCTCGATCAACATGGGCGCCAACGGGCAAGACATGGCGAATGATAGCCTTGCGAACACCACCCGGGCGAACTCGATCTCCTCAAACCGATGCTCGGATCCTGTAGAGCAATCTGTCGCCCAGGGGAGACTGTGGTTCCTGCACCAGCTCAAGCTTGGTGCTAGCTGGGACACTACGCCGGCCGCGATCCAGATCCAGGGCCATCTCGACATCGATGCGCTGAACGCTGCCTTACGCGCTCTAACTCAGCGCCACGAGACGCTCCGAACGACCTTCAAGGAGCAGGATGGCGTAGGCATACAAGTTGTGCACGCCTCGGGTCTCGAAAGAGGGTTGAGGGCTGTAGATGCCTCCGGCCGCGATCTAGCCCAACTCCTGGCAGAGGAACAATCCAAGAGCTTCGACCTAGAGTCTGAGCCAGCTTGGAGAATTGCCCTGCTGAAGGTGGCCGATGACCACCATATTCTTTCCATTGTTGTACACCATATCATCGCAGACAGCCGGTCTATCGACATCATTCAGCAGGACCTCGGAGCACTCTACGCGGCCGCCTCACAGGGGAAATCGATCACCAGTTCTCCTTTGGGCCCAATCTCCATTCAATACCAAGACCTGATTACTTGGCAGCAGGAAAACGAGCAGATCGCCCAGCAGGATAAGCAGCTGGGATACTGGATCAAGCAGCTCGATGATAACACACCAGCCGAACTTCTCACAGAGCTGCCCCGACCAGCTATCCTATCTGGCAAGACCGACAAAATCTCCTTCACGATCGATGGGTCCGCACACAAAGAACTGCTGGCCTTCTGCCGCTCCCAGCAAGTGACCGCTCACGCCGTGCTGCTGGCAGCGTTTCGCGTGGCTCACTTTCGCCTTACTGGAGCTGAAGATGTCACTATCGGAGCGCCCGTTGCCAACCGTGATCGGCCAGAGCTGGAGAACATGATTGCCCCTTTGGCTACTCTGCAGTGCTTGCGGGTCGTGATTGATGAGGACGACACTTTCGAGTTGGTGTTGCGGCAGATCATGTCCGTTATGGCAGAGGCACATGTCAACCGCAATGTCCCGTTTGAGCTCATCGTGTCTGCATTGCTGCCCGGATCGACAGACACATCACGTCACCCGCTTGTGCAGCTCATGTTTGCTTTGCATTCCGCGCAGGAGACAAGTCAAGCTCGATGGGGGGCTCTCGAGGCTGAAACTCTGCAGAGTGCGGCCTCGACACGATTCGATATGGAGATGCACCTGTTCGAAGGGTCTGACCGGTTCAACGCAGACGTGGTGTTTTCCACGGATCTTTTCGATGCAGAGGCCATCTCCGGTGTGGTCTCCATCTTCCAGGAAGTCCTGCGCCGTGGCATCTCAGAGCCTAAGAGGAACGTGAAGACGATGCCGCTCACGGATGGGCTCGCAACGATCCGGGACATGGGCATGCTAGATATTGCGACCACCGACTACCCCCGCGAGGCGAGCGTGATCGATATGTTCCAAGAGCAAGTGACCTTGAATCCAAACGCCACCGCTGTGGCCGACGCTTCGTCAAGATTAAGCTACTCTGAGTTGGATGGCATGTCAGATCAGCTCGCCGCGTGGCTACACAGACGACAGCTTGAGCCAGAGACGTTAGTTGGCGTGTTATCTCCTCCATCTTGCGAAACCATGGTTTCCTTCCTGGGTATTCTCAAGGCCAACTTGGCTTATCTGCCTCTCGATATCAACGTTCCCTTGGCACGCATAGAGTCAATTCTTTCAGCCGTGGATGGGCATAAACTCGTACTGCTTGGGAGCAACGTGCCCCAGCCCAAGGTGGATGTCCCTGATGTTGAGATGTTGCGGATCAGCGATGCTCTGAATGGGTCCCAGGTGAATGGGTTTGCTGCAGAACAGGTGACAAAGCGGCCCTCAGCGACGGACCTGGCCTACGTCATCTTCACCTCGGGGTCGACTGGCAAGCCGAAGGGTGTCATGATCGAGCATCGAGGTATCGTGCGCCTCGTGAAAGGTACAAACACCATTTCGCCAACTCAGGCAGCTGTGCCAACAGCTCACCTGGCCAACATCGCCTTCGATCTCTCAACGTGGGAGATCTATACCCCGATCCTTAATGGTGGCACTCTTGTCTGTATCGAACATTCTGTCACGCTGGATAGCAAAGCACTCGAAGCCGTATTCACCAAGGAGGGTATTCGTGCTGCCTTCCTTGCTCCTGCGCTGATCAAGCAGTGCCTCGCCGACAGGCCGAACATCTTCGAGGGTCTGGACTGTCTATACGCCATTGGCGATCGTTTTGACCGACGTGATGCCCTCCATGCAAAGTCCTTGGTGAAGCATGGCGTTTATAATGCGTACGGTCCAACCGAGAACTCCGTCGTCAGTACCATCTACAGCGTCTCCGAGGCTTCTCCATTCGTCACGGGCGTGCCAATCGGCCGGGCCATCAGTAACTCGGGCGCCTATGTCATGGATCAGGATCAGCAACTGGTCTCTCCTGGAGTGATGGGGGAGCTTGTGGTTTCTGGAGACGGTCTAGCTCGAGGATACACTGATTCGGCCCTTGATCTGAACCGATTCGTCGTGATGCAGATCAACGGAGAGTCAGTCCGGGGCTATCGTACGGGAGACCGAGCACGATATAGCCTCAAGGGTGGCCAGATTGAGTTCTTTGGCCGCATGGATCAGCAGGTCAAGATCCGAGGCCATCGCATTGAGCCAGCTGAGGTGGAGCACGCTTTACTCAGCAGCGATCAAGTACGCGATGCAGCAGTGGTTATCCGGAGACAGGAGGATGAAGAGCCCGCGATGATTGCCTTTGTTACCACGCAGGGTACGCTCCCCGATCACCTTGTTAACATCAACGGCAACGGCAATGGCCACGTTCCAAACGGCAGCAAGAGTGACCAACTCGCCATTCACGTCGAGAGTGAACTGCGCAGACGTTTGCAGATGTTGTTGCCCTCCTACATGATACCGGCCCGTATCGTGACGCTTGACCATCTCCCTCTCAACCCCAACGGTAAAGTCGACCGGAAGGCGCTCGGTCAGTCTGCGAAGACTGTGCAGAAGAGCAAGCTGGTCTCAAAGCGCGTCGCCCCTCGCAATGAGATTGAAGCTGTGCTCTGTGAGGAGCTCAAAAGTGTGCTCGGTGTTGAGGTTGGCATCACTGACAACTTCTTCGACCTGGGTGGTCATTCTTTGACTGCTATGAAGCTCGCGGCGAGGATCAGTCAGAGGCTTGACATTCAGGCATCCGTAGCAACTGTCTTTGAGAAGCCGATGATCGCTGACCTCGCCGCTACAATCCAGCGCGGCTCGAAACTGTATAGTGTTATTCCTACGACAGAATACACTGGACCAGTGGAGCAATCATTTGCCCAAGGCCGTCTGTGGTTCCTCGAGCAGCTGAACACCGGTGCCTCATGGTACAATGTGATGCTCACCGTTCGTCTGCGAGGCCACATTGATATCAATGCGCTCGAAACGGCGCTGCTCGCCCTGGAGAAACGGCACGAGACACTTCGCACAACCTTTGAAGAACGAGACGGGGTTGACATGCAGGTAATTCACAGCAGCCTCATGGGAGAGCTGCGGGTGATTGATGTATCAGAGAAATCCAGCACTGCCGCGCATGAGGCACTGATGAAGGAGCAGTCCACCCGCTTCGACCTGACCAGCGAGCCAGGTTGGAGAGTGGCACTGCTGAAGTTGGCAGACCACCATATCTTCTCGATCGTCATGCACCACATTGTGTCAGATGGATGGTCTCTTGATCTCCTACGACACGAGTTGGGTCAATTCTACTCGGCAGCTCTACGCGGTCAGGACCCATTGTCGAGCGTTGAGCCACTCCCGATTCAATACCGAGACTTTGCGGTCTGGCAGAAGCAAGATGACCAGCAAAAAGCAGCGCACCAGAGGCAACTGGGATACTGGACGAAGCGGCTTGCAGATAGCACGCCGGCAGAGCTCTTGACCGACTTCCCCCGGCCCTCAATTCTATCCGGCAAGGCTGGCAAGGTGCCCGTTGCCATCGACGGGTCTCTATACGACATGCTCCAAGAGTTCAGCCGCGCTCATCAAGCCACGTCGTTTGCCGTTCTCCTCGCGGCCTTCCGTGCAGCGCATTTCCGGCTTACGGGAGCTGATAATGCAACGATTGGTGCCCCCAGCGCGAACCGCAACCGGCCTGAGCTTGAGAACATAATCGGCTTCTTCGTGAACACACAATGCATACGTATCACGATAGATGACAACGATAGCTTTGAATCATTGGTCCGGCAGGTCAGGGAGACGACTACCGCCGCACAGGACAATCAGGATGTTCCCTTCGAGCAGGTTGTTTCCACCCTCATGCCGAGCAGCTCTCGAGATGCTTCCCGCAACCCTCTCGTGCAGCTCATGTTTGCACTACACGGCCAGCAGGACCTGTTCAAGATCCAGCTGGAAGGAACAGAGGAGGAGGTCATCCCAACAGAAGAAGTAACGAGATTCGACATCGAATTCCATCTCTATCAAGGCGCTGGCAAGCTGAGCGGCGATGTTGTCTTCTCAGCCGACCTGTTCGAAGTCGAAACCATTCGCGGCGTTGTCAGCGTCTTCCAGGAGGTTCTGAGGCGTGGATTAGAACAGCCCCAGACTCTGATCACGACCATGCCACTCACCGACGGTATTCCAGAGCTGGACATGATGGACTTGTTGGACATGGTCAAGACCGACTACCCCCGCGACACATCAATAATAGACGTCTTCCAACAGCAGGTTCGAGTCAGTGCTGATACTACAGCTCTGATTGACTCATCTTCGCGGATAAGCTACGCCGAACTGGACCAGAAGTCCGATCAGGTAGCAGCATGGCTTCAACAACGACAGCTGCCAGCTGAAACCTTTGTGGCAGTGCTCGCACCACGCTCGTGTGAGGCCGTCATCGCGCTTTTCGGTATCTTGAAGGCTGGTCATGCCTACCTACCGCTCGACGTCAACGTGCCGGCAGCCCGCCTTCGCGCTATCTTGGCCGAAGTAAAGGGTGAGAAGTTAGTTCTCTTGGGAGCAGGTGAGCCATCACCCGAAGGCCAGTGGCCAGAGGTCTCCATCGTGAAGATTACCGATGCCATGAGCTCTTCTGGCCATACCAGCTTGCCCGAGAGCAAGTTCAAGCCAACCGCAGGCAGCCTTGCCTATGTTATCTTCACTTCAGGGTCTACTGGTCAGCCCAAGGGTGTGATGATTGAGCACCGCGGAGTCTTGCGTCTTGTGAAGCAGACCAACATTCTTTCCAGTCTACCGCCGGCACAGAACTTCCGAATGGCTCACATGTCCAACCTGGCGTTCGATGCATCGATATGGGAGGTCTTCACAGCACTTCTCAACGGAGGCTCACTTGTATGCATCGACAGGTTTACCATCTTCGATGCTCAATCGTTGGAGGCACTCTTCCTCAGGAAGCATGTTAACATCGCGCTGTTCCCACCCGCCCTGTTGAAGCAATGCCTCACGGACGCAGCGGCTACCATTAAGTCCCTCGACCTCCTGTACGTAGGAGGAGACCGGCTAGACACAGCGGACGCAGCTCTGGCCAAAACCTTGGTCAAGTCAGACGTCTACAATGCCTACGGCCCCACGGAAAACACGGTCATGAGTACTGTATACTCCATTACGGATACAGAACGATTTGTGAATGGTGTGCCAATTGGAAGAGCTGTCAGCAACTCTGGAGTCTACGTGATGGACCACAATCAACAGCTCGTGCCGATGGGCGTAATGGGAGAGCTGGTAGTCAGTGGAGATGGTTTGGCTCGTGGCTACACCAACTCGGCCCTTGACTCTGATAGGTTCGTTAGTGTCACTGTGCGAGGCCAACCTCTCCGGGCCTATCGCACAGGTGACCGAGCTCGTTACCGGCCCAAGGATGGTCAGATTGAGTTCTTTGGTCGGATGGATCACCAGGTTAAGGTCAGAGGGCACCGCATCGAGCTTGCCGAAGTAGAACACGTGTTATTGAACGCTGCTGGTGTTCACGATGCTGTTGTCGTTTCGCACTTGCAGGAAGACGACCAGGGAGCCGAGATGGTGGCCTTCATCACCGCCCAAGACAACGAGACTCTCCAGGAAGCACACTCGAGCAACCAAGTCCAGGAGTGGGAAAGCCATTTCGAGACCACGGCCTACGCGGATATCGAAGCGATTGATCAAAGCACGCTCGGCCGAGACTTTACATCCTGGACTTCTATGTACGATGGAACGCTCATTGACAAGAGTGAGATGCAGGAGTGGCTCGATGATACTATACGCACTTTGCTTGACGATCAAGCAGCCGGTAATGTGCTTGAGATCGGTACTGGTACTGGTATGGTTCTGTTCAATCTCGGTCAAGCTGGGCTGAAGAGCTATGTTGGACTGGAACCCTCCCAATCCGCGGTTCAATTCGTCAACAAGGCAGCCCAAACATTCCCAGGCCTCGAAGGCAAGACTCAAGTACATGTCGGTACGGCAATGGATACGGGACGGATCAGCGCCTTGAACCCAGACCTGATCGTCATCAACTCTGTGGCCCAATATTTCCCGAGCCCAGAATACCTCACGGAGGTGATTGAAGCCCTGGCCCGCATTTCTGGGGTTCGCCGTATCTTCTTTGGAGACATGAGAACCTATGCCACCCATAAAGACTTCCTTGTTTCAAGGGCGGTCCACACACACGGCAGCGAAGTGACGAGATTCACAGTACAACAGGAGGTGGCCCGGCTGGAAGAGCTGGAAGAAGAATTGCTTGTCGACCCTGCCTTCTTCACAAGACTTCAGGAATCTCTGTCGGAAGAAATAGAACATGTTGAGATTCTGCCGAAGAACATGAAGGTGAACAATGAGCTGAGCTCATATCGGTATAGCGCGGTTCTGTACATCCGTGATCGCAACCAGGGTCAAAGCAGGGTGATTCACAAGATCGATGCAGAGTCAGGAATTGACTTTGCCTCCAGCCAGATGGACAGACAGGGCCTCGCTCGACTGCTCAAGGAGAATAGAGATGCTGCAAGTATCCCTGTGTTCAACATCCCTTACAGCAAGACTATCGTGGAACGGCACATCGCCAAGTCTTTGGCCCACGACCAAGACGATGACGATACAAAAAACTCACATGATGGAGTCGCCTGGATCCCCGCTGCGCGTGAGAAGGCGAGCCAGTGTCCATCTCTTGATGTGCCTGATCTTGTGCGGTTAGCCGAGGATGCTGGCTTCCGCGTCGAGGTCAGCTGGGCCCGCCAGAGGTCCCAGAACGGCGCTCTTGATGCATGCTTCCATCACTTCAAGCCGACCGAGAAGGAAGGCCGCGTGCTCGTTGATTTCCCCACCGACTATAAAGGCCAGCAAGCCAGAACCTTGACGAACCGGCCCCTGCAGCGGGTGGAGAGCCGTCGAATCGAAGCACAGGTCCGAGAGCAACTCCAAGTACTTCTCCCGGCATACATGATCCCGGCACGGATTGTAGTCCTCCAGAACATGCCGCTGAATACCAACGGCAAGGTAGATCGCAAGGAGCTCAGCCGTAGAGCCAAGGTCACACCACAAGCTAAGCCAACCTCCGAACTCGTGGCTCCTCGCAACTCTATTGAAGCTATCCTCTGCAAGGAATATAAGGATGTTCTTGGTGTCGAAGTGGGAATTACAGACAACTTCTTCAATGTCGGAGGACATTCCCTCTTGGCTACAAAACTTGCAGCGCGTTTGAGTCGACAACTTAATGCCCGGATCGCAGTCAAAGACATCTTTGACTTGCCTGTTATCGCAGACCTGGCAGCTACAATCCAGCAGGATACCACAGAGCACAACCCTATCCTACCAACCTCTTATGCCGGTCCAGTCGAACAATCATTCGCCCAAGGCCGAATCTGGTTCCTTGATCAACTGAATATCGGTGCCAATTGGAATCTCATGCCCTTTGCAGTCCGGCTGCGAGGCCACTTGAGTGTTTCTGCTCTCGCTGCGGCTCTACTCGCCTTGGAGGAGCGCCACGAGACACTGCGGACAACCTTCATCGAACAAGAAGGCATCGGAATGCAGGTTATTCATCCATTTGCCCCCAAGGAACTGAGGGTGATCGATGTTTCGGGCGAGGAAGACAGCACTATCCAGAAGATGCTGAGAAAGGAGCAGACAACACCCTTTAACCTGACTTCTGAGCCCGGTTTCAGACTAGCATTACTAAAGACAGGAGAGGATGAACATATTCTCTCGACAGTGATGCACCATGCAATCTCTGATGGCTGGTCTGTTGATATCTTCCAACAAGAACTAGGCCAGTTCTACTCAGTAATCCTCCGCGGACACGACCCGTTGGCCCAGATCGCACCGCTCTCGATCCAGTATCGCGATTTCTCGATATGGCAAAGGCAGGCAGCCCAAGTTGCAGAGCACAAGCGGCAGCTTGATTACTGGACCAACGAACTTGCCGATAATAACCCAGCCGAGCTCCTGACGGATTTCAAGCGACCACCTATGCTCTCTGGCCACGCGGGAGACATCCCGGTGGTTGTCGATGGTCTCATCTATAAGAAGCTTCAGGACTTTTGTCGAAGCCGCCAGGTGACTGCCTTTACTGTTTTGCTGGTCGCTTTCCGGGCAGCGCACTATCGTATGACAGGGACTGAGGATGCAACGATTGGAACTCCTATCGCGAATCGTAACCGACCAGAGCTTGAGGGCTTGATTGGCTTCTTCGTCAACACACAATGCATCCGCACTGTTGTTGATGCAGACAGTTCATTCGAAACGTTGGTTCAACAGGTTCGAGAAACAACGCTGGCCGCACATGCCAACCAGGATGTTCCTTTCGAGCAGATTGTGTCAAGCATCTTGCGCGGGTCAAGTGACACTTCTCGCAATCCGCTAGTACAGCTTATGTTTGCTCTTCACTCGCAGCAGAATCTCGGTAAGGTCCGCTTGGAAGGTATTGAGGAGGAGATCATCCCTATTCCTGAGACTACGAGATTTGATATCGAGTTCCATCTGTACCAGGAGGCCGAGAGACTGAGGGGCAGTGTCGTCTATTCGACTGACCTCTTCATGCCCGAGACTATACAAAGCGTCATCACCATCTTTCAAGGCATCCTCGAGAAAGGGCTCAGCGAGCCTGATAGGCCCGTTGCTTCTATGGCGCTCGATGTTGACCTGGAGTCCCTCCGAAGCACAGGATTCCTGCACCCGCAGCAAACTAATTATCCGGCCGATGCTTCAGTGGTGCAGATCTTCAGACAGGAGGTGGCAGCTCACCCGGATGTCATCGCGGTGAGGGATGAATCGACACGACTGAGCTATGCTGACTTGGATCAGAAGTCGGATCAAGTCGCCTGCTGGCTATCTCGGAAAGGTCTTGCTCCTGAGACGTTCGTGGCCATCCTGGCACCACGCTCGTGCGAGACAATTGTGGCTATCCTCGGTGTGCTGAAGGCCAATCTCGCCTATCTCCCTCTTGATGTCAATGTTCCTGCATCCCGGCTCGAGGCTATCCTTTCGGAGGTGTCGGGATCGATGTTAGTCCTTGTGGGCGCAGAGACCACGCTTCCGGAGGGGATGGTTGAAGCCGAGACGATCCGGATCACGGAGATTCTCGCTGACGCAAAGACCGACGACATCAGCGGGTTGATGCATATTCAGCCCGCTGCAACAAGCCTTGCGTATGTGATCTTTACTTCTGGATCGACTGGTCGACCGAAGGGTGTTATGGTTGAGCATCGTGGAGTGGTTCGTCTCACAAAGCAGAGCAACATCACATCCAAGCTGCCAGAGTCTTTCCGCATGGCCCATATATCGAATCTTGCTTTTGACGCCTCTGTATGGGAGGTCTTCACCACACTTCTCAATGGAGGCACATTAGTGTGTATCGACTATTTCACTCTCTTGCAGAGCACAGCCCTCGAGAAGGTCTTCTTCGATCAACGCGTCAATGTCGCTCTGCTCCCTCCAGCCTTGCTGAAGCAGTGCCTTGATACCTCGCCTTCTCTGATTAAAGCCCTCAACGTTCTCTATATTGGCGGTGATAGGCTAGATGCTTCCGATGCTGCCAAAGCAAGGGATCTTGTTCAGACGCAGGTTTACAACGCCTACGGCCCGACGGAGAACTCAGTTATGAGCACAATCTATCCCATTGCCGAAGACTCTTTCATCAATGGTGTACCAATTGGCCATGCTGTCAGCAACTCGGGAGCTTTTGTCATGGATCAGAATCAGCAAATCGTCCCTCCTGGTGCAATGGGAGAACTCGTTGTGACTGGAGACGGTCTTGCTCGAGGCTACACTACTTCCTCTCTCAACACTGGACGATTCATCAACATTGATATCGATGGAATACAATTCAGAGCATACCGCACAGGGGATCGAGTTCGCTACCGTCCAAAAGACCTTCAGATCGAATTCTTCGGCCGCATTGATAACCAGTTCAAGATCCGTGGCCACCGTATCGAACCAGCCGAGGTCGAAAATGCTCTTCTAAGCCACACCCTGGTCACTGATGCCGCAGTCGTCACATACTCTCAAGAGGATCAAGATCTGGAGATGGTTGGATTCGTGGCTGCCTCAGTCGCTGATGTTGGAGAGGATGAGACTCGACCGCTCGAGATGCAGATCCGCGAGACACTCCAGAAACTCCTGCCGAGCTACATGATCCCGGCCCAGATCATGGTTCTTGACAAGCTACCTCTGAATGCCAATGGAAAGGTCGACCGGAAGCAATTAGCACGACAGATCCAGACGGCACCCAAGGCCAAGCAGGTGGCTACTCCTGTGGCCCCACGTACAGAGATCGAAAGGGTACTCTGCCAGGAATTCTCAGACGTGCTAGGGGTTGAGATCGGAATAAAGGAGAACTTCTTCAATCTCGGTGGCCACTCGCTGATGGCAACAAAGCTAGCCGCACGCATCAGCCGCCGGCTAGAGTCTCGCGTCTCCGTCAAGGAGATCTTTGACCATCCGCGAGTCTGTGACCTTGTGCTTGTAGTACAACAGGGATCAGCGCCTCACGATCCCATCGTTTCGACTAAGTACACCGGGCCAGTACCTCAGTCGTTTGCACAGGGTCGTCTTTGGTTCCTCGATCAGCTTAACTCTGGTGCGACGTGGTATATCATGCCTCTTGCTGTGCGCCTTCGCGGAGCCCTGGACGTTCAGGCTCTTACCGCGGCCTTGTTGGCCCTCGAGAAACGCCATGAGCTCCTCCGCACTACATTCTACGAACAAAACGGCGTTGGTATGCAGAAGCTCAATCCAGTTGCCACCGAGACCCTGAGGATCATTGATCTTTCAAACCGCGATGGCGATTATCTTCCGACCTTGAAGAAGGAGCAAACTGCTCCATTCCGCCTGGAGACTGAGCCTGGATGGCGCGTGGCTCTGCTGCGTCTCGGGCCAAGCGACTGCATCCTGTCTATCGTCATGCATCATATAATTTCCGACGGCTGGTCTGTGGATGTTCTCTTCCAAGAGCTGGGTCAGTTCTACTCCTCATCTCTCAACGGCCACGATCCTCTATCGCAGACCACACCCCTGCTAATCCATTATCGTGACTTCGCCCTGTGGCAGAAGAAGCCAACCCAAGAAAAGGAACACGAGCGTCAACTGCAATACTGGGTCAAGCAACTTGCGGATAGTGCCCCGGCTGAGCTACTCACAGACCTGCCGCGGCCTTCAATCCTCTCTGGTCGGGCCAGGGAGATCCCGGTCACGATCGAGGGCACAACATACAAGAAATTAGAGCAGTTCTGTCGAGTCCATCGTGTGACCTTTTTCGTGGTGCTTCTTGCAGCCCTGCGCGCAGCCCATTATCGCCTTACAGGTTCCGAAGACGCAACTATCGGCACGCCAATCGCTAATCGTAACCGACCTGAACTTGAGAGGATTCTGGGCTTCTTTGTTAACACTCAATGTATACGCATCAACGTCAACGAGGATGAGACCTTCAAGTCACTAGTGCAGCAGGTCCGGTCGACGGCGACAGCTGCATTCGCCCATCAGGATGTCCCGTTCGAGAAGATTGTTTCTACTCTATTGCCCGGCACCCGAGATGCATCCCGGAACCCACTCGTACAGCTTATGTTCGCGATGCATTCACAGAAGAACCTTGGTGAGCTAAAGGTGGAAAATGCCCACAGCGAAGTCGTTCCCACCGAGATCACTACCCGCTTCGATTTGGAATTTCACCTGTTCCAGCAAGATGAAAAGCTTGAGGGCTCCATCTTCTACTCGACCGATCTTTTCGAAGAAGCCTCAGTCCGAAGTCTTCTCTCGCTATTTCAGGAAATCCTTCGCCGTGGTTTGAATGGTCCGGATGTGCCCATCAGCACCATATCACTTCAGGATGGAATCATCGACCTACAAAGACAGGGACTTTTGGATGTCCAGAAGACAGAATATCCTCGTGATTCCTCCGTGGTCGATCTGTTTCAGGAGCAGGTCTCGATCAACCCTGATTCCCTTGCACTGGTGCATGGTGAGGAGAGGCTCAGCTACGCTGAACTCGATCGGGAATCTGACAAGGTCGCTCACTGGCTCCGTTGCCGCTCTTTCAACGCTGAAACATTGATTGCGGTGTTGGCGCCACGGTCCTGCGAGACAATCATCGCGTTCCTCGGAATCCTCAAGGCGAATCTTGCATACCTCCCTCTGGATGTCAAGGCTCCTGCTGCCCGCATTGATGCTATCGTATCGTCACTACCCGGGAACAGGCTTATTCTGCTGGGAGCAAACGTCACTCCGCCCAAGCTTCTGGAACCGGGCATCGATTTCCTTCCCATCAGCGATACCCTGATTGCAGCCACTGGTGGCGCAATTCAAGATGGCCTTACTATTTCGCGACCCTCTGCGCAAAGCCTGGCGTATGCCATGTTCACGTCTGGTTCAACCGGACGACCAAAGGGTGTCATGGTCCAGCACCGCAACATTATTCGCTTGGTGAAGAACAGTAATGTCGTCGCTAAACAGCCCGCTGCGGCCCGCATAGCACATATCTCGAATTTGGCGTTTGATGCTTCGTCTTGGGAGATCTATGCCCCACTGCTCAACGGCGGCGCAATTATCTGTATCGACTACTTCACAACAATTGAGCCACAGGCTCTCCAGGAAGCCTTCCAGGAACATGAGATCCGCGGTGCTATGCTGCCGCCCTCTCTCCTCAAGCAGTGTATAGCTCTGGCCCCAGACATGATCCGCAGCCTCGATATCTTGTTTGCTGCTGGTGATCGCTTCAATAGCGCTGATGCCCTCCAGGCGCAACGTCTTGTTGGCGCAAACGTCTTTAATGCGTACGGTCCTACGGAGAACACAATTCTGAGCACTATTTATAACATTGCTGAAGACGACTCCTTCATCAACGGTGTTCCCATCGGTAGTGCCGTGAGCAACTCTGGGGCTTACATCATGGATAAGAATCAGCAGCTCGTCCCAGCTGGAGTCATGGGAGAATTGGTCGTCACTGGTGACGGCCTCGCTCGCGGCTATATGGATTCAAAGCTAGATACAGACCGCTTTATCCAACTGACAATCAATGGCAGCAGCGAGCAAGTCAGAGCATACCGAACTGGCGACCGTGTGCGATATCGACCCAAGGACTTCCAGATCGAGTTCTTCGGTCGTATGGACCAGCAAATTAAAGTCCGCGGCCACCGTATCGAGCCGGCAGAGGTAGAGCAGGCCATCCTGCAAGATAGCTTCGTCGAAGACGTTGCCATCGTCATCCGGACCCCAGAGAACCAAGAGCCTGAGATGGTCGCCTTTGTCACTGCCAAAGGCGAGGGCGACAACTCCGCGACAGCAGAAGAGGCTACAACCCAAGTAGAAGGTTGGGAGGCCCATTTTGAAGGTGGTGCGTACGCCGACATCGAAGAGATCGACCGCGAGGCACTGGGCTACGATTTTATGGGCTGGACGTCTATGTACGACGGTACTGCGATTGACAAGGGCGAGATGAGAGAGTGGCTGGATGACACAATGAGCTCTCTGTTCGATGGAAAGCCGGCTGGCCGAGTTCTTGAGGTCGGTACTGGTACCGGTATGATCATGTTCAACCTAGGCAGGTCACAAGGGCTCGAAAAGTATGTTGGCCTCGAACCTGCACCATCAGCTGCCCAGTTCGTCAACAACGCTGCAAAGTCATTCCCGGGTCTCGAAGGCAAGGCAGAAGTGCACGTTGGCACCGCTGCAGATATCGGTACCCTGCAAGGCCTGACTTCAGATGTGGCCGTCATCAACTCGGTGGCGCAGTACTTCCCAACGCCAGAGTACCTCGCCGAGACTATCAAGTCGCTTGTCCAAGTCCCAGGCATGAAGCGCATCTACCTTGGAGATATGCGTTCCTGGGCCATGAACAGGGACTTTGCTGCCGCCCGCGCTGCCTATTCACTGGCTGACAATGTCAGCAAAGACCGTGTGAGGCAGAAGATGATGGAACTGGAAGACAAGGAGGAAGAGTTGCTACTTGACCCGGCCTTTTTCACTGCCTTGGCGAGCCAGTTGCAAGACATCATCCAACACGTGGAGATTCTACCCAAACGAATGAAGGCCACAAATGAGCTGAGCTCGTACCGATATGCCGCCGTGTTGCACATCTCCCACGAGCCCCTTCCTGTTCACAAGATTGACCCCGAAGCTTGGATCGACTTCGACGGGTCTCGATTAACCAGAGAGATGCTTTCTCAAGCACTCAAGGAGAATCTCAATGCCGAGAGTGTGGCAGTCAGCAACATTCCGTACAGCAAGACCATTGTGGAACGTCATATTGTACGGTCACTGGATCAGGAAGACAACAATGCCCCTGAGGAATCAATGGATGGCACCGACTGGATCTCGGTCATGCGCAAAAGAGCTAAGGAATGCCACGCTCTCTCAGCAAGTGACCTGTTTGATATTGCTGAAGATGCTGGGTTCCGTGTTGAGGTCAGCTGGGCCCGTCAACATTCGCAGCACGGTGCTCTGGATGCGGTCTTCCACCACCTGCAGCCCGTTACAGAGGACAGTCGTGTTTTGATCAAGTTCCCTACAGATCACCAAGACCGGCCGTTCAGCACCTTGACGAACCAACCACTGCAGCAAGCCCAGAGTCGTCGAGCTGAGCTCGTGATCCGAGAGGCCCTGCAAAGTCTGCTGCCTCCCTACATGATCCCGTCGCAGATCACGCTTATCGACCGGATGCCACTCAATGCAAACGGCAAAGTGGACCGGAGAGAACTTGCTCGTCGGGCCAAAATCACACAGAAAACCAAAGCAGCCGAAGACATCGTTCCCCCTCGCAACAGCGTCGAGGCTACGGTCTGCAAGGGTTTCACCGATGTGCTGGGCGTTGAAGTCGGGATAACAGACAACTTCTTCAATCTGGGCGGTCATTCGTTAATGGCAACGAAGCTGGCGGCGCGTCTAAGCCGCCAACTCAACACACGTATCTCAGTGAGAGACGTCTTCGATCAACCCGTCGTTGCTGATCTCGCCGCTGTGATCCAACGCAACTCAGCACCCCACGAGCCAATCAAGCCAGCAAACTATACAGGGCCTATTCCTCAGTCATTTGCACAGGGCCGCCTTTGGTTCCTCGACCAGCTCAATGTCGGTGCGACGTGGTATCTCATGCCACTCAGCGTTCGCCTCTCTGGGTCGCTTCAGCCTGATGCGCTTGCCACCGCCATATCAGCCCTGGAGCAACGACACGAGCCTCTACGTACGACATTCCACGAGGATGATGGCGTCGGTGTCCAAATCGTGCAAGATCACCAGCCCAAGGACCTGAGGATTATCGACCTGTCCACTCAGCCAAAGGATGCCTATCTTGCTGTGTTGAAAGACGAGCAGACCAGGCTCTTTGACCTGGCAACCGAGCCCGGTTGGCGCGTCGCTCTAATCCGGCTTGGAGAAGATGATCATATTCTTTCTATCGTCATGCACCATATTATATCTGACGGCTGGTCAGTAGAGGTTCTGTTTGACGAGATGAGTCGGTTCTACTCCAGTGCGCTCAGACAACAGGATCCTCTGGAGCAAATCTTGCCTCTGCCAATCCAGTACCGCGACTTCGCAGCATGGCAAAAGACCGAAGAACAGGTTGCTGAGCATCAGCGACAATTGGACTACTGGATGGAGCATCTTGCTGACAGTACCCCTGCGGAACTCTATACTGATTTCCCTCGACCTTCTATCCTGTCCGGCCGTGCCGATGAGGTACCCCTTATGATCGAGGGTCGCCTTCATGACAAACTGCGCGCCTTCTGCCGGGTTCATCAGGCCACGCCGTTCGTCATTCTCCTGGCGGCCTTGAGGGCAACGCATTACCGTCTGACAGGGGCTGACGATGCTACGCTTGGAACGCCAATTGCGAACCGCAACCGCCCAGAACTTGAGAACATGATCGGTTTCTTCGTTAACACGCAGTGTATGCGTATTCCTATTAACGAGAACGATAACTTCGAGTCTCTTGTTCGTCGAGTACGATCAACTGCAACATCCGCTTTCGCAAACCAAGATGTTCCTTTCGAATCCATCGTCTCGTCCCTTCTGCCTGGATCTAGGGACGCCTCACGCAATCCATTAGTGCAGGTTATTCTAGCTGTTCACTCCCAGCAGGATCTGGGAAAACTCACCCTGGAAGGCCTTAAGGATGAAGCTGCTGACTCTGCTATCACGACCCGCTTCGATGTAGAGTTTCATCTTTTCGAGAACGCGGACAGGCTGAGCGGTAGAGTGCTTTACTCAAAGGAACTGTTTAAGCTGCGCACAATCGAGTCAGTGGTCTCCGTGTTCCTGGAGACACTGCAACGGGCTTTAGATCAGCCACTCACTCCCATTTCCGTCTTGCCGCTGACTGATGGAGTCGGGGAGCTCGCGAGCAAGGGCCTTCTTGATGTGCCCAGAACAGACTATCCTCGAGATGCAAACATCGTGGAGGTCTTCCAACAACACGTTCACACCACACCAGACGCGATTGCTGTCAAGGACGCCACTTCCACACTGACGTATGCTCAGGTAGATCAGCAGTCTGATCGACTTGCGATCTGGTTGAGTTCCCGACACATGGCGCCCGAAACTCTGGTGGGTGTCCTCGCTCCGCGGTCATGCGAGACGATTGTCGCAATGTTTGGTATTATGAAGGCCAACCTCGCCTACTTGCCTTTGGACATCAACTCGCCTGCGGCTCGACTCCGCAGCATTCTCTCAGCCATTGATGGCAATAAGCTTGTTTTGATTGGAAGTGGTGTCACACCCCCCGAGCAGGAGAATCCCGAGGTGGAAGCTGCTCGTATTCAAGAGATCTTGGCCGACACTGGGCTGGACAAGGCGCAGATCAGCAACGCTCGACCCTCAGCAACAAGCCTGGCTTATGTTATCTTCACATCTGGCTCAACTGGCAAACCCAAGGGTGTCATGGTCGAACATCGCAGCGTTACAAGATTGGCAAAACCCAGCAACGTTATCTCTAAGCTACCGCAAGGAGCCAGGGTGGCTCATCTCGCCAACATTGCCTTCGATGCCTCCATCTGGGAAATTGCCACAACTCTTTTGAACGGGGCCACGCTTGTTTGTCTCGACTATCACACAATTCTTGACTGCAGGACGCTCAAGGCCGCTTTCGAGAAGGAAAGCATTACTGTTGTCACATTGATGCCTGCCCTTCTCAAGCAGTGCGTGGCTGAAATACCCGAGACCATTGCAAACCTCGACCTCTTGTACACTGGTGGCGATCGCGTGGGTGGTAGCGATGCTATGCGGGCTCGCTCCTTGGTCAAGATCGGCATGCTCAGCGGTTACGGTCCTACGGAGAATACCGTTATCAGCACTATCTACGAAGTTGATGCAGATGAGATGTTCGTGAATGGCGTGCCCATCGGAAGAACTGTAAGCAACTCAGGGGCGTATGTCATGGACAGAAATCAGCAGCTGGTGCCCAGTGGCGTGATAGGCGAACTTGTGGTCACCGGCGATGGCCTTGCTCGTGGATATACGGATCCGTCCCTGATCAAGAATCGCTTCATCCACATCAATGTCAATGGACAGAGTGTGAGGGCATATCGGACCGGTGATCGGGTTAGGTACCGGCCTACAGACCTGCAAATTGAGTTCTTTGGCCGCATTGACCAGCAGGTCAAGATTCGTGGCCATCGAATCGAGCCGGGCGAGGTGGAGAGCGCATTGCTCACTCATAACTCGGTACAAGATGCCGCCGTCGTCATTTGCGCATCCGCAGATGAAGACTCAAGTGCGGAAATGGTGGCTTTCGTTGCCGCCCGTGATACTGAAGCCGAAGACGTTCAAGAGGAAGAAGCAGTCGACCAAGTTCAAGGTTGGGAGACACACTTCGAAACTGCCGCGTATTCAGAAGTCAAGGAAATTCGACAGTCAGAAGTCGGTAACGACTTTATGGGCTGGACTTCTATGTATGACGGTAGCGAGATTGAGAAGACGGACATGCACGAGTGGCTTAATGACACCATGCGCATGATACTTGACGCCAGAGAGCCAGGACAAGTTCTGGAAATCGGTACCGGCACAGGCATGATCATGTTCAACCTTGCTAAGTGTCCTGGCCTGCAAGGCTACGTCGGTTTCGAGCCTTCAAAGTCAGCAGCCGAATTCGTCAACAATGCGGCTCAGTCATTCCCGGCTCTGAAGGATGGCCGGTCAATCGTGCATGTGGGCACAGCGACGGACATCAATAAGGCTGGATCAATTCAGCCACGCCTCGTCGTTATCAACTCAGTAGCGCAGTATTTCCCCACGCCAGAGTACCTCTTCAGTGTTGTCGAGGCTCTTGTGCAGATCCCAAGCGTGGAACGCATCGTCTTTGGTGACATGAGAACTCATGCTATCAACAGAGACTTCGTCGCAAGCCGAGCATTGCACACGCTCGGCGAGAAAGCAAACAAACGCCTGGTTCGCCAGATGATCTATGAGCTGGAAGCCAACGAAGAGGAACTTCTGACGGACCCTGCATTTTTCACATCCTTGCGTACGCGCTTGGGCGACAAGATCAAGCATGTCGAAATCATCCCCAAGACCATGAAGGCTACAAACGAGCTGAGCAAATATCGATATGCCGCAGTCCTGCACACGCGTGGCTCGAGAGAACAGTCAACTATTCACCAAGTCTCTCCCAATGCCTGGATAGACTTTGCGGCAGATGGTCTCGACCGACAGAGCCTCATCAACTTGCTGAAGGAGCGCAAGGACGCCGGGACTGTTGCCATCGGAAATATTCCGTACAGCAAGACCATCGTTGAGCGCTTTGTCAATAAGTCACTGGGCGAGGATGATGCGGAGGAAGGCCAAAACTCACAGGACGGTTCAGCTTGGGTTGCAGCAGTCCGCAAGGCCGCCCAAAGCTACCCATCGCTTGATGCAATGGATGTTAAGCAGATTGCTCAAGAGGCAGGTTACCAAGTTGAAGTCAGTTGGGCGCGCCAATGGTCCCAGAACGGTGCGCTCGATGCCATTTTCCATCACTTCGAACCGCCCAAGGAGGTTGCTCGCACACTCATTGAGTTCCCGACGGACTATGACGGCCGCAATGTTAACACCTTCACAAACCGTCCCCTGAACAGGATTCAAAGCCGCCGCCTTGGAGCGCAGATCCGCGAGAAGCTGCAGACACTCTTGCCCCCTTACATGGTCCCATCGCGCATCATGGTCCTTGATCAAATACCAGTCAACCAGAACGGCAAGATTGACCGTAAGGAGCTTGTGAGGAGAGCCATCGTGGCACCCAAGCCGAGGTCAGCAGCTACTCGAGTAGCCCCCCGCAATGAGATTGAGGCCATTCTGAGAGACGAATTCGAGAATGTGCTCGGGACGGAAGTTGGCGTGCTGGACAACTTCTTCGACCTAGGTGGGCACTCACTTATGGCTACGAAACTCGCCGCCCGTGTTAGCCGCCGCCTTGATGCCCATATTTCCATTAAAGATATCTTTGATCAGCCAGTGCTGGCGGACCTTGCGGCATCCATTCAGAGAGAGTCGGCTCCTCATGAGCCGATTGAGCAAAGGCCTTACACTGGACCGGCTGAGCAGTCATTTGCCCAAGGCCGCCTATGGTTCCTTGACCAACTTAACCTAGGTGCGACCTGGTATCTGATGCCTCTGGCTATCCGTATGCGTGGTCACTTGAGGGTAGCTGCATTGTCTACAGCACTGTTCGCCTTGGAGAGACGACATGAGACCTTGAGAACCACCTTTGAAGAAAGAGACGGCGTTGGCATGCAGCTTGTTGGAGACGCTCGCAACTCAGACCTCCGGATTCACGACGCTTCTACCGGCGACGACGAGGAGTACCTTGAAATACTGAAGAAGGAGCAGACTGTGCCCTTTGACCTTTCGTCAGAGCCTGGATGGAGGGTTTGTCTGATCAAAACGGGCGAAGATGATCATGTCCTATCTATTGTCATGCACCATATCATTTACGATGGATGGTCCGTGGATATTCTTCGCGAAGAGTTGGGTCAATTCTACTCCGCTGCCCTACGCGACCAGGACCCCCTGCTATACGCCGACCCCCTTCCGATTCAATACAGGGATTTTGCCGCATGGCAAAAGGAGGCAAAGCAGATCGAAGAGCATGAACGTCAACTTAAGTACTGGTCGAAACAGCTCGTTGATAGCACCCCAGCTGAGCTATTAACGGATCTGCCTCGCCTGACTATCTTGTCCGGTCGTGCCGGGAGTGTGGATGTCACAATCGAAGGCTCTGTTTACGGAGCTCTTCAGTCATTCTGCCGTACCCGTTCGGTAACCACATTCGTTGTGCTTCTGACTGTGTTCCGAATTGCGCATTTCCGTCTCACTGCCGTCGACGATGCGACCATCGGCACACCTATCGCTAACCGTAACCGTCCTGAACTAGAGACGTTGGTTGGTTGCTTCGTCAATACGCAATGCATGCGTATCAGCATTGCCGACGATAATAACTTCGAAGGGCTTGTGCGGCAGGTTCGTAATGTTGCAACGGCAGCATTTGCGAACCAAGATGTGCCCTTTGAACGAGTCGTGTCGGCCCTCGTTCCAGGATCGAGAAATACATCGCGTAACCCACTGGTTCAACTCATGTTCGCTGTCCAGTCTGTGGAAGACTATGACCAGGTCCGACTCGAGGGCCTGGACAGCGTCATGCTTCCTGGAGAAGCCTCTACACGTTTTGATATGGAATTCCACCTTGTCCCTGGCGATCAGAAGATTGCAGGAAGTGTTCTTTACTCCACTGACCTTTTCGAGCAAGGCACTATTCAGAACTTCGTCGACATCTTCCAAGAATGCCTTCGCTCCGTCCTGGACCAGCCACTGACCCCGATCTCTGTTCTTCCATTCAGCAACGCTGTTTCAAATCTCGAGAGCTTGGATCTCCTGGACATGCCGACCTCAGACTATCCCCGCGATCGGACAGTGGTTGATCTCTTCCGAGAGCAAGCGGCAATCTGCCCCAACAGCATCGCCGTCAAAGACTCGTTGTCACAACTGACATACTCTCAATTGGATGAGCAATCTGATCGTGTTGCCGCCTGGCTGCACGAGCGTCACATGCCAGCGGAGTCTTTGGTCGGTGTTCTTTCACCGCGGTCGTGCGAGACGATTGTTGCCTACTTTGGTATCATGAAGGCAAATCTCGCCTATCTGCCATTGGATGTTTATGCGCCAGATGCCCGTTTGGCAGCTATTCTTGATACAGTTGACGGCGAAAGGCTGCTTCTGTTAGGTGAAGGCGTCCCTCAACCCGACATCGAAATCCCTTGCCTTTCAACAGCATACATCGCCGAATCACTGAGCCATGCCACAACTGTCGATGTGACTTCCATCCCACTGCCCTCGGCCACCAGCCTTGCGTACGTCATTTTCACCTCAGGATCTACTGGCAAGCCCAAGGGTGTTATGATCGAGCATCGCGGTATCGTGCGCTTGGTCAGAGACACCAACGTCAACGTATTCCCTGAATCGGGATCGGCTTTGGCCGTCTCTCACTTTTCCAACCTCGCCTGGGATGCGGCGACTTGGGAGATTTATACTGCCGTGCTCAATGGGGGAACCGTTGTGTGCATTGATCGAGACACTATGCTGGACATCGCCGCTCTGAATTCAGCATTCCGGAAGGAAAACGTTCGAGCTGCCTTCTTCACCCCTGCCTTCCTGAAGCAATGCCTTGCTGAGACCCCAGATTTGGTCGCTAACCTGGAGATCCTGCACACGGCAGGTGATCGTCTCGATCCCGGAGATGCGAACCTGGCTGGAAAGACTGCCAAGGGTGGTATTTTCAACGTCCTTGGTCACACAGAGAACACTGCCTATAGTACATTCTACCCTGTGGTTGGCGAGGAGACATTTGTCAATGGCGTTCCCGTCGGTCGCGGCATCAGCAACTCCCACGCATATATCATCGATCGACACCAGAAGCTTGTACCCGCAGGTGTCATGGGAGAGCTTATTCTCACTGGCGACGGTGTTGCGCGAGGTTACACTGACGCTGCACTGAATAAGGATCGATTCGTTTTCATTGATATCAACGGGACAAGCACGTGGACGTACCGCACGGGCGACAAGGCACGTTATCGACCACGAGACGGCCAGTTGGAATTCTTCGGCCGCATGGACCAGATGGTTAAGATTCGCGGCGTTCGGATCGAACCTGGCGAGGTTGAGCTTACTCTCCTTGACCACAAGTCCGTCCTGGCTGCGACTGTGGTGGTCCGAAGACCAGCAAACGGCGACCCCGAGATGATTGCCTTCATCACCATCGACACCGAAGACGACGTGCAAACTCACAAGGCGATTTACAAGCATCTCCAGGGTATCCTGCCCGCGTACATGATTCCCTCGCATCTTGTCATCCTTGACCAGATGCCCGTCACCGACAACGGTAAGGTTGATCGCAAGGACCTTGCGCTCAGAGCACAGACAGTACAGAAGACCAGGTCCACTGCTGCAAGAGTGCCACCTCGTGATGAGGTAGAGGCTGTTCTTTGCGAAGAGTACAGCAAGTTACTTGAAGTTGAGGTTGGTATTACGGATGGGTTCTTCGACTTGGGGGGACACTCGCTCCTCGCCACCAAACTTGCAGCTCGTCTGAGCCGACAACTCAACACTCGCGTGTCTGTCAAGGACGTTTTCAACCAGCCAATACTCGCTGACCTCGCTGATGTCATCCGCCGCGGTTCCCAACGGCACGATCCGATCCCTTCCACTCCATACACGGGCCCTGTCGAACAGTCGTTCGCTCAGGGTCGCCTGTGGTTCTTAGAACAGCTGAACCTGGGTGCTAACTGGTATTTGATGCCCTTCGCGATCCGTATGCGTGGTCCACTGAAGACCAAGGCACTGTCTGTCGCACTGAACGCCTTGGTGCACCGGCACGAGGCATTGCGGACGACATTCGAGGACCACGATGGGGTTGGTGTTCAGGTGATACAACCAAAGTCGAGCCAGGACCTGCGCATCATCGATCTATCAGACGCTGTTGATGATACGACCTATCTCGCCGCCCTCGAGAAGGAACAGACAACAGCCTTCGACCTTACCTCTGAGCCTGGGTGGAGAGTCTCACTCATACGCCTGGGTGACGAAGACTACATCCTGTCTATAGTTATGCACCACATTATCTCTGATGGTTGGACTGTTGATATCCTACGGCAAGAACTTGGCCAGTTCTATTCAGCTGCAATCAGGGGTCAGGAGCCTCTATCGCAAGCGAAGCCCCTCCCCATTCAATACCGCGACTTTGCTGTTTGGCAGAAACAGGAGGCCCAGATCAAGGAACAAGCAAGGCAGCTGAAATATTGGTCACAGCAGCTCGCAGATAGCACCCCCTGCGAGTTCCTGCCAGATCTACCTCGGCCATCGATTCTGTCTGGAGAAGCTGAAGCCGTGCCCATCATGATCGATGGTGCGGTGTATCAGCTCCTTACTGACTTCTGCCGCACGCACCAAGTTACACCATTCTCGGTCCTTCTCGCAGCCTTCCGTGCTGCCCACTACCGCCTGACCGGAACACTCGACGCGACGGTTGGCACGCCAATTGCTAACCGTAACCGACCAGAGTTAGAAGGTCTGATTGGTTTCTTCGTCAACACACAGTGCATGAGGATGACAATCAGTGAGACTGAAACTTTCGAGTCGCTAGTCAAGCAGGTCCGTTTGACTACGACAGAAGCATTTGCAAACCAAGATGTGCCATTTGAGCAGATTGTGTCAACCCTTCTTCCTGGATCACGCGATACATCAAGGAACCCGCTTGTACAGGTTATGTTCGCCCTGCAATCACAGCAAGATCTCGGGAAAATCGAGCTGGAAGGTATGGCAGACGAACCTATGGAAACCCCGCTGTCCACGAGGCTTGATCTCGAGGTCCACCTCTTCCAGGAGGTTGGAAAGCTGAGCGGCAGTCTGTTGTACTCCACAGACCTCTTCGAGGTTGAGACTATTCGTGGAATCGTTGATGTGTTCCTGGAAATCTTGCGCCGCGGTCTTGAGCAACCCACTCAGCAACTGATGGCCATGCCAATTACCGATGGCATCACACAATTACGAGACCAGGGTCTCCTAACAGTGGCGAAACCAGCCTACCCTCGGCACTCGAGTGTGATAGATCTGTTCGTGGAGCAGATTGCCGCAGCACCAGATGCCATAGCTGTGCGGGATTCATTCTCAGCACTAACGTATGCCGAACTTGACAGGCAATCAACCAAGCTCGCCCACTGGCTGGGCCAGCGCAACATGGCCCCGGAGACCTTGGTAGCTGTATTCGCGCCACGCTCATGCCCCACCATTGTCGCATTCCTTGGTGTTTTGAAGGCCAATCTGGCCTACCTACCCTTGGATGTCAATGCGCCTGCGGCTCGTATCGAGGCTATCCTGTCAGCAGTACCAGGCCACAAGCTGGTTCTTGTGCAGGCTGATGGGCCCGATCTTGGTTTGATGATGGCTGATACTGAACTTGTCCAGATCGACCAAGCACTTGCATCCAGGTTATTCGGTGGCCAGGAGCATACCCTGGCCTCTGGTCCTTCTGCCACAAGCCTCGCCTACGTGATGTTCACGTCAGGGTCTACTGGAAAGCCAAAGGGGGTCATGATCGACCACCGCAGCATCATTCGTCTTGTCAAGAATAGCGATGTTGTTGCCACTCTGCCTACGCCAGTCTGTATGGCGAACGTATCAAACCTTGCCTTCGATATCTCAGTGCAAGAAATTTACACGGCGCTACTGAACGGTGGCACTCTGGTCTGCTTGGACTATCTAACGCTTCTGGATAGCAAACAGCTTTACAGCGTTTTTGTGGAAGCACAGGTCAACGCAGCCATGTTCACGCCTGTTCTTCTCAAGCAATGTCTTGGAAACATGCCCGCCATCATCAGTCAACTGAGTGTTCTCTTCAATGTTGGTGACAGGCTAGATGCCCACGATGCTGTGGCTGCGTCTAATCTGATCCAAGACGCCGTATATAACGCCTACGGCCCCACAGAGAACGGCATGCAAAGCACGATGTACAAGGTCAATGTCAATGAGCCATTCATCAACGGCGTTCCGATCGGTCGATCTATCACCAACTCTGGGGCTTACGTCATGGACGGCAATCAACAACTCGTATCTCCGGGTGTTATGGGAGAAATCGTTGTTACTGGTGATGGCCTCGCACGTGGCTACACAGACTCAGCCCTGGACAAGGACCGGTTTGTTCATGTCACAATCGATGGCGAAGAAAACGTCAAGGCATACCGAACCGGCGATCGAGTGCGTTACCGCCCCAAGGACTTCGAGATCGAGTTCTTTGGACGTATGGATCAACAGGTGAAGATTCGTGGTCACCGCATTGAGCCAGCAGAAGTCGAACATGCACTCCTCGGCCACAATATGGTTCACGATGCGGCTGTTGTTCTTCGCAAGCCAGCAAATCAAGAACCAGAGATGATTGCTTTCATCACCAGCCAGGAAGATGAGACCATCGAGCAACACGAGGCAAACCAGCAGGTCCAGGGCTGGGGAGAGCATTTTGACGTCAGCAGATATGCTGATATCAAGGATCTCGATACCTCTACCTTTGGTCACGACTTTTTGGGATGGACATCTATGTATGATGGAGTTGACATTCCCGTTGACAAGATGAAAGAGTGGCTTGATGAGACCACATCCTCCCTCCTAGATAACCGCCCGCCTGGCCATATCCTCGAGATCGGAGCGGGAACCGGCATGATTCTATCTAACCTCGGCAAGGTCGACGGCCTGGAGAGGTATGTCGGTCTTGATCCGGCTCCCTCAGCCGCAATCTTTGTCAACGAAGCTGTCAAGTCTCTGCCAAGTCTAGCCGGTAAGGCCCGGGCACTTGTTGGAACTGCCCTGGATATCGGCTCTCTGGACCAGAATGAGATCCAACCTGAGCTTGTGATCATCAACTCCGTGGCCCAGTACTTCCCCACCTCGGAATACCTGATAAAGGTGGTCAAGGCTATCGTGGAGGTACCCAGCGTCAAGCGTGTTTTCTTTGGCGATATCAGATCGCAGGCAATCAATAGGGACTTCCTTGCAGCTCGTGCCGTCCGGGCATTGGGTGACAATGCCAGCAAGGATCAGATCCGGGAGAAGATCGCAGAGCTAGAGGAGGGCGAGGAAGAACTTCTCGTGGACCCAGCCTTCTTCTTGAGCTTGAGAAGCCAGCTGCCTGACATCAAGCACGTCGAGATCCTGCCTAAGTTGATGAAGGCCACCAACGAGCTGAGCTCGTACAGATATGCCGCTGTTCTACATATCAGCCACAGCGAGGAGGAGCGGCTTCCCATACATGATATTGAGCCTACAGCGTGGGTTGACTTTGCATCAACGCAAATCGATTCCCAGGGCCTGAGAAGCCTTCTGCGACAAGGAGGAGATGCTGCAATGATTGCAGTGGGAAACATCCCATACAGCAAGACCATAGTGGAGCGCCACCTCATGGACTCTCTTGACCAAGATCTCGTCGACTCAGTCGATGGGACATCTTGGATCTCAGATGCTCGATCAGCCGCTGCAGCCAGCGCTTCATTCGACGCTGCCGCCCTCACAGAGTTGGCCAAGGAGGAGAGTTTCCGGGTGGAGCTGAGCTGGGCGCGACAGAGATCTCAAAACGGTGCCATCGATGCCGTTTTCCATCGCCTAGCAGCCGACGAAGAGAAGTCCGAGCGTAGTCGTGTCCTGTTACACTTCCCTACCGATCATGAGGGCCGACAACCCCAAACCCTGACGAATCGGCCACTCCAGCGAGCTCAAAACCGGCGTATCGAGTCACAAGTGTTCGAGACACTGCAGTCATCACTACCGGCCTACATGATCCCATCGCGCATCATTGTGCTCCCGCACATGCCAACCAACGCCAACGGTAAAGTGGACAGAAAACAGCTTGCCCGACGCGCACAAGTTGTGGCAAAGAGGCAGGCAGTGTCAGCACGCGTTGCGCCTCGCAATGACACTGAGATAATTCTGTGTGAGGAATACGCAGATATCCTAGGAACCGAAGTTGGCATCACGGACAACTTCTTCGACATGGGCGGACATTCCCTCATGGCTACGAAGCTCGCAGCACGACTGAGCCGTCGACTTGATACTCGGGTAACCGTCAAGGAGGTGTTTGATAAACCTGTCCTGGCTGACCTCGCTGCTTCTATCGAACAGGGCTCGACACCTCATATGCCAATTACCTCATCGGTGTATTCCGGACCGGTGGAGCAGTCTTACGCCCAAGGTCGCTTGTGGTTCCTGGATCAGTTCAACCTCAACGCGACGTGGTATCACATGTCGCTTGCGATGAGGCTAATCGGGCCTCTCAATATGGACGCGCTAGATGTGGCCTTGAGGGCGCTGGAGCAACGACATGAGACGCTTCGCACAACCTTTGAGGCTCAAAAGGACATCGGCGTCCAGGTCGTCCATGAGACTGGGACGAAGAGGCTCAAAGTGCTTGATCTGTCAGGCAAGAACGAGGAAAATTGCTTGGCCCTGCTGGAGAAAGAACAAATGCGACCATTCACTCTCGCTTCAGAGCCAGGCTGGAGGGTTATCATGCTTCGCCTCGGCCCAACAGAGTATATCCTCTCTCTCGTCATGCATCACATCATCTCAGACGGCTGGTCCGTTGATATCCTGAGACAGGAGCTCGGCCAATTCTACTCAGCCGCTTTGCGGGGCCGAGATCCATTATCTCAGGTCAAGCCCCTTCCAATTCAATATCGTGACTTTGCGGCTTGGCAGAAGGAAGCTGCCCAAGTTGCGGAGCATGAGACACAGCTCGCATACTGGGAGGATCAGTTAGCTGATAGTACTCCTGGTGAGCTTTTGACCGACTTCCCGCGACCACCGGTCCTGAGTGGGAAGGCTGGTGTTATCCCCATTACCATTGAGAGGCCGGTCTACGAGAGGCTTCTGCAGTTTTCCAAGGAGCGCCAGGTTACTCTATTCTCGGTGCTATTGGCAGCGTTCCGGGCTACACACTATCGTCTCACCGGTGCAGAAGATGCTACGATCGGGACTCCAATTGCCAATCGCAATCGGCCTGAGCTCGAGCACATTATTGGGTTCTTCGTCAACACCCAATGCATGCGTCTCCTCCTTGATGGCGGCAGCTCATTCGAATCCTTAGTTCAACACGTTCGGTCCGTGACCACAGATGCCTACTCTAATCAGGATATTCCCTTTGAACGCATTGTCTCGGCACTTCTCCCTGGCTCGAGAGATGCCTCAAGGAGCCCACTAATCCAGCTCATGTTTGCCCTACACTCACAGCAAGATCTTGGGAACATTACTCTTGAAGGCCTTGAGCATGAGCGCCTACCAACAAGCGTCGCAACACGTTTCGACATGGAGTTCCACCTGTTCCAAGAGCCTAACAAGCTCAACGGCTCAATACTCTTCGCCGATGAGCTCTTCCAGCCTGAAACAATCAACAGCGTTGTGACTGTCTTCCAGGAGATACTTCGACGTGGCCTCGATCACCCTCAAGCATCAATTTCTACTATGCCCCTAACTGATGGGCTGATCGATCTCGACAAATTGGGCTTGCTGGAAATCGCAAGGAGTGACTTCCCTCGCGACTACTCAGTTGTCGACGTCTTCCGGCAGCAGGTGGCTGCCAATCCAACCGCGCCCGCAGTCGTGGATTCGGAGACATCCTTGAGCTACGCCTCGCTAGACCAGAAGTCTGAGCAGATTGCTGCCTGGTTAAACGCTCAGGGCCTCAGTCCTGAATCGTTAGTCTGCGTCATGGCGCCACGATCTTGCGAAACGATCATCTCCATTTTCGGTATCTTGAAGGCTGGCTACGCTTACTTGCCTCTCGATGTGAATGCCCCTGCAGCTCGAATCCAATCAATTCTGTCAGAGGTTGAAGGAAAACGATTGGTCCTTCTAGGATCAGAGACAAGCATGCCTCAAAGCGACCAACTGGATGTTGAAGCCGCTCGAATCCAGGACATCCTTGCGAACACCAGGTCTGGGTCATCTGATCCCTCCCGCAAGCCGTCTTCAAATAGCCTGGCCTATGTTATTTTCACATCTGGATCAACTGGTCGACCCAAGGGTGTGATGGTCGAGCATCGCAGCATCCTGCGCCTTGTCAAACAGTCCAATGTTACGTCTCAACTGCCGAAGGATTTGCGCATGGCACATATATCCAACCTGGCCTTCGATGCGTCTATCTGGGAGATATTCACCGCCATTCTGAATGGCGGTGCCCTCATTTGCATTGACTACTTCGCTTTGCTGGATAGCCAAACCCTCCAGACGACCTTCGACAAGGCCAGGGTCAATGCTACCCTATTGGCGCCGGCCTTGCTCAAGGAATGCCTTGGCCACGCGCCGACCTTGTTTGATGGTCTCAAAGTACTCTACATCGGTGGAGACCGACTCGATGCCACCGACGCAGCAAAGGTTGAAGCTGCTGTGAAGGGTACGGTCTACAACGCGTACGGGCCAACAGAGAACACAGTCATGAGCACAATCTACCGCCTCACTGGTGGAGACGCTTATGCAAACGGTGTTCCTATCGGCAATGCTGTGACCAACTCTGGCGCATATATCATGGATCAAGAGCTGCGCCTTGTTCCTCCCGGTGTTATGGGAGAGCTCGTTGTGTGCGGCGATGGCCTCGCTCGTGGCTACACCAACTCGACCCTCAATGCTGATCGTTTCGTTGATATTGTGATCAACGATCATAAATCTCGCGCATACCGGACCGGAGATCGCACTCGATACCGTCCCAAGGATGGCAGCATCGAGTTCTTCGGCCGTATGGATCAGCAAGTTAAGATACGTGGTTATCGAGTTGAGCCGGCCGAGGTCGAGCAAGCCATGCTCGGCAATAAGGCTATCCAGGATGCTGCAGTTGTTGTTCAGACGGCAGATGGCCAGGAGACCCAGATGATAGGGTTCGTTTCCATGACCGGCGACAGGGCGAGTGAAGAGGCAGAGGAAACCACCAACCAGGTACAGGAGTGGGAAGACCATTTCGAGAGCACCGCCTACGCTGGCATTGAGGCTATTGACCAGGCTACCCTGGGACACGATTTCACCTCATGGACCTCAATGTACAACGGCAACTTGATTGAGAAAGCCGAAATGGAAGAGTGGCTAGATGATACGATGCAGTCCCTCCTTGACAAGGAGGCGCCAGGTCGTGTGCTGGAGATTGGAACAGGTACTGGCATGGTTCTATTCAATTTGCCCAAGAACGGTGGCCTCCAGAGCTATGTCGGCATTGAGCCGTCGCGAAGTGCAGCCTTGTTCGTCGAAAAGGCTGCCCAAGACTTCCCAGGCTTGCAAGGAAATACGCAAATCCTTGTCGGCACGGCCGAGGACATCAAGTTGGTCAAGGACTTCCACCCTGACGTCGTTGTTATCAACTCAGTAGCCCAATACTTCCCGAGCCAGAGGTACCTTTCGCAGATCGTAAGCGAACTGATCCACATGACCAGCGTCAAGACGATCTTTTTCGGAGATATGCGATCTTGGGCCACCAACAGGGACTTCCTTGTGTCTCGAGCTCTATACACACTAGGTGACAAGGCTACAAAAAGTCGAATACGCCAGGAGATTGCCCGACTTGAGGAGAATGAAGACGAGTTGCTTGTTGATCCAGCATTCTTCACCTCTTTGACCAGTCAATGGCCCGGCAAGGTCAGCCATGTTGAGATCTTGCCGAAGCGGATGAGGACGAGTAATGAACTGAGCTCGTACCGATACGCTGCGGTGATACACGTCTGCAGGGGTGGTGAAGACAAGGACAGACATGACAGACATGTCCACTTATTGGGAGAGAACGCCTGGATCGACTTTGCATCGTCTGGCATGGACCGCCACGCCCTCGCTCAAATGCTCGACGAACGTAGAGAGGCCAAGACTGTTGCCATTGGCAACATCCCGCACAAAAACACGATCAACGAGCGACACTTCGCGGCATCCCTTGATGCTGAGGGTGAAGGCGTCGAAGACGACCTACTGGATGGGCCAGCCTGGCAATCAGCTACGAAGGCCACGGCCGCGCGCTGTCCTAGCCTCTCAGTCACTGAAATAGTCGACGTCGGCCAAGCGGCAGGATTCAGGGTTGAGGTCAGCTGGGCCCGTCAAAGATCCCAACATGGAGCACTGGACGTCGTCTTCCATCATCTTGACGATGACAGAACTGGCCGCGTCTTGATCGACTTCCCTACAGATTTCGAGAGCCTGTCTCCTAGCACCAACCTGACCAGTCGGCCGCTGCAGCGCATCCAGAACCGTCGGTTCGAGTCGCAGATCCGGGAACAGCTGCAAGCACAGCTGCCACCCTATATGGTTCCATCACGGATCGTAGTGTTGGAGCGGATGCCTCTCAACGCAAACAGCAAAGTTGACCGTAAGGAACTAGCAAGAAAGGCGAAGACTCTTCAAACTATCAAGCCTTCAGCAACGCGTGTAGCTCCTCGCAACGATATTGAAGCCACCCTGTGCGAGGAGTTCCAAGAAGTTCTCGGTGTTGCAGTTGGAGTCATGGATAACTTTTTCGAATTGGGTGGACACTCCCTGATGGCTACGAAACTGGCTGCCCGTCTTAGTCGCCGCTTCAACACGCGCGTCTCTGTGAAGGATATCTTCAACCAACCAATCCTTCAAGATCTCGCGAACGTGGTCCAGACTGATTCCGCTCCTCATGAAGCTATTCCATCCACACCCTACTCCGGTCCCGTGGAGCAATCGTTCGCTCAGGGCCGGCTGTGGTTCCTGGATCAGCTGAATCTCAATGCCTCATGGTACAACATGCCGTTAGCGAGTCGCTTGCGAGGCCCGCTTCGTGTAGAGGTGCTTCAGTCAGCCCTGGCAACGATTGAGTCGCGGCACGAATCACTGCGCACCACATTCGAGGAGCAAGATGGTGTTCCTGTTCAGGTTATACGCAGGCCACGCAACAAGCAGCTGAGGATCATCGATGTGTCCGGCACTGAGGATGCGTACCTCGCAGCACTGAAACAGGAGCAAGACGCCGCGTTTGATCTGACTGCTGAACCAGGCTGGCGCGTAGCCCTGTTGCGCTTAGGACCGGACGATCATGTCCTGTCTATCGTCATGCACCATATCATTTCTGACGGATGGTCGGTTGACATCCTGAGGCAAGAACTTGGACAGCTCTACTCGAGTAGCTCATCGCAGCTCGCTTCTCTTCCGATTCAATACCGAGATTTCTCCATCTGGCAGAAGCAGGAGAGTCAGATCATCGAGGCCCAAAAGCAGCTGAACTACTGGAAGAGACAATTGGTCAACAGCAAGCCGGCTGAGCTCCTGGCTGACTTCACTCGTCCGAAGGCGTTATCTGGCGATGCTGATGTCATACCTATTCAGTTTGATGACCAGGTTTATCAGGACCTCCGCTCATTCTGCCGCGCCAGGCAGGTCACCAGCTTCGTTGCGCTGTTAGCGGCTTTCCGAGCTGCTCACTATCGCCTAACCGGTGCCGAAGACGCAACTGTCGGCTCTCCAATCGCTAACAGAAACCGACCTGAGCTTGAAAGCCTCATTGGATGCTTCGTCAACACCCAGTGTCTTCGAATCCCTGTCAAGGATGAGGACACATTTGACACATTGGTTGCACAGACGCGAGAGACGGCGACCGAGGCCCAGGACAACCAAGATGTCCCCTTCGAGAGAATCGTCTCTTCACTGGTTGCCGGCTCACGAGATACCTCGCGAAATCCACTCATTCAAGTCATGTTTGCCGTGCACTCACAGCATGACCTTGGCAACATTCGTCTAGAGGGTGTCAAGGGAGAGCTCGTTTCAATGGGAGCGTCCACACGCTTTGACGCAGAAATGCATCTTTTCGAGGATCAAGGGATGCTCGCCGGCAACATTGTCTTCTCTAAGGACCTGTTCGAACCGGAGACGATCCGCAGCGTTGTTGCGGTGTTCCAGGAGACCCTAAGGCGCGGCCTAGCCAATCCACACGCAAATCTCGCAACACTTCCTCTTACCGATAGACTGCCCAGTCTTCGAAGCCTATGCCATCAGGTTCACCAGCCTGACTACCCCCGAGATGCCTCCGTGATCGACATTTTCAGAGACCAGGTAGCATCGATGCCTCAGTCTATCGCCGTCATCGATGATTCTTCACAGCTCACGTACGCCGAGCTCGACGAGAAATCTAGCCAGCTGGCCAAGTGGTTACGCCGACAAGATACAGTCCCTGAGGAGCTGGTGGGCGTCCTCTCTCCGCGATCTTGTGAGACAATCATCGCTTTCCTCGGCATTATGAAAGCGAATCTCGCTTATCTACCACTTGACGTCAACGCACCCGCTGGTCGGATTGAGACAATCCTGTCATCTCTGCCAGAAAACAGGCTTATCTTACTTGGATCAGACACTCAGGTGGCTAATGTTTATGCAAGCAATGCTCGCTTCGCCCGGATCAGCGACAGCCTCATCGAAACTGGCAGTCCCTCTGCCGAGGAGCTTTCAACGTGGCCAACCGCACAAAGCCTTGCGTATGTCATGTTCACCTCAGGCTCAACTGGCGTGCCGAAGGGTGTTATGGTAGAGCACCGGGGTATCACACGTCTCGTGAAAAATAGCAACGTGGTCGCGAAGCAACCTGCAGCAGCTGCTATCGCTCATCTTTCGAATATCGCCTTCGACGCCTCTTCCTGGGAAATATACTCTGCTCTCCTCAACGGTGGCACAGTCATCTGTATTGATTACTATACCACGATCGATGTCAAGGCCCTCGAGGCGGTGTTCATCCAGCAGCACATCCGAGGAGCAATGCTTGCACCAGCACTTCTCAAACAGTGCTTGATCTCGGCTCCTACTATGATCAGCTCTCTGGAGATACTTTTCGCCGCTGGAGATCGGCTAAGTAGTCACGACGCTATCTTGGCGCAACGTGCCGTTGGTTCGAGCGTCTACAATGCCTACGGCCCTACTGAGAACACAGTCCTGAGTACCATATACAACATCAGCGAGAATGACACATTTTCGAATGGCGTTCCCATTGGTAACGCTGTTAGTAACTCTGGTGTATTCGTTATGGATCGAAGCCAGAAGCTGGTGACCGCCGGTGTAATTGGAGAGCTTGTTGTGACCGGAGACGGCCTTGCCCGGGGATACACAGATTCCAGGCTGGACGAAGGGCGATTCCTCTACATTTCCCTTGATGGGAACCGGGTGAGAGCCTATCGCACAGGCGATCGTGTCAGGCACAGGCCAAAGGATGGTCAAATTGAGTTCTTTGGGCGAATCGATCAGCAAATCAAGATCCGCGGTCATCGGATCGAGCCAGCAGAGGTAGAGCAGGCTCTCGCCCGCGACACAGCCATCAGCGTTTCGGCTGTCATCACTCAGCTCACAGACGAAGAGGAGTTGGAATTGGTAGCCTTTTTCTCCGTGAAGAGGGACGCTAACGACAACAAAGGCGTCAACGGTGTGAGCGACCAGGAAAAGGACGACGATGAGCAACATGCTGTGCTGATGGAGAACAAGATCCGTCACAACCTACAGGCCCTTCTGCCCGCTTACATGATTCCCTCACGAATCATTCATGTCGATCAGCTGCCGGTCAACACCAACGGTAAGATTGATCGCATTGCGCTGGCTGTTCAAGCCCAGGCAACACCACGGACCAGTTCATTGTCAACCTACGTGGCCCCTCGCAACAACGTCGAAGCTATCATCTGCGAGGAATTCGCAGATATCCTGAGCGTTCAAGTCGGCATTACGGATAGCTTCTTCGACCTGGGTGGGCATTCTCTTATTGCCACCAAGCTAGCTGCCCGCCTCTGCCGTCGCCTAGATACCCGTGTGTCTGTTAGGGATGTCTTTGATGCCCCCGTGGTAAGCGAATTAGCAGCTTTTATCCAGCAGGGCTCCACTCCCCATGAAGCTATCCCGGCGCTTTCGTACTCGGGGCCTGTGCAGCAATCCTTTGCTCAAGGACGTCTTTGGTTCTTGGACCGCTTCAATCTAAATTCTGCCTGGTATATCATGCCATTTGGCGTGCGTCTCCGGGGATCTCTCCGAGTAGACGCACTTGAGACTGCGTTGAGGGCGCTTGAAGAGCGGCACGAGCTGCTACGCACCACCTTCGAAGAACAGGACGGCGTTGGCATGCAGATCGTCCACTCGCCTCGATTGAGCGGCATCCGCGTCATAGACATCTCTATCTCTGGCGCAAGTGATGAGCTTGCTCATCTGAAGCAAGAGCAGCAAACTCCTTTGGATCTCTCTGCTGATATCGCTTGGAGGGTCGCACTCTTTAAGGTTGGAGAGAACCATCACATTCTCTCTATAGTCATGCATCACATCATTTCAGATGGCTGGTCCGTCGATATTTTCCAGCAGGAGCTTGCCCAGTTCTACTCGGCAGCTGTACGAGGGCATAACCCCCTTGACCAGGTCAAGCCACTCCCCATTCACTATAGCGACTTTGCTGTCTGGCAGAGACAAGATAAGCAGATTGCCGTTCACGAAAGCCAACTTCAGTACTGGACCGAGCAGCTCGTGGATAGCACCCCAGCCGAGATCCTAACTGATTTCAACCGACCTGAGGTCTTGTCCGGCGATGCTGGCACAGTTCCTATCGTGATAGATGACGTGGTCTACGAAAAGCTCTCGCTGTTCTGTCGCAACCATCACGTCACCAGCTTCGTCGTACTTCTGGCTGCCTTCCGCATTGCGCATTACCGCCTTACTGGGGCAGAGGACGCGACTATTGGTACACCAATCGCGAACCGTAACCGCCCCGAACTTGAGGACTTGATCGGTTTCTTCGTCAATACAGAATGCATGAGAATTGCGCTCGAAGAAGACGATAACTTCCTATCAGTGGTGCAGAACGTTCGCTCAACAGCAGCCAGCGCCTTCGAAAACCAGGATGTGCCATTCGAGCGCCTGGTCTCTGCACTCCTACCCGGCTCAAGAGATGCCTCCCGGAATTCCCTCGTTCAACTCATGTTTGTCGTCCATTCCCAGCGAAACCTCGGTAAACTGCAGCTGGAGGGCTTGGACGGCGAACCAACCCCAATCACTACCACTACTCGCTTCGATGTTGAGTTCCACCTCTTCGAACAAGACAAAGGCCTTGTTGGAAATGCCGTCTTCGCATCAGACCTGTTCGAAGCTGCCACTATCTGCACCGTTGTTGAGGTCTTCCACGAGATCCTCCGTCGTGGTCTTGACCAGCCGGATATTGCGATTTCGACCATGCCGCTTGTGGATGGCCTGGAGGCGCTCAACAGTCGTAACTTATCCGCAGTTGAAAGCATTGAACCTGACCTCCCCGCCGAGGCCTCAGTGGTTGATCTCTTCAAGACACAGGTGCTCGCTAACCCAGATGCTCTGGCTGTGACTGACACCTCCACAAAGCTAACATATGCGGAGCTGGACCAACAGTCCGATCATATTGCGGCCTGGTTGTCGAAACAGAAGCTACCAACAGAGACCATGGTCGTTGTACTTGCGCCACGATCCCCTGAGACAATCGTAGCATGCATTGGCGTCCTCAAGGCAAACCTCGCTTATCTGCCCATGGACGTCAACGTCCCCGAAGCTCGTCGCCAAGCAATTCTTTCGGAGATTCCAGGGGAGAAGCTCGTGTTACTCGGAGCAGGCGTACCTGTTCCTGACAACACGACAGCTGATGTCAGGATGGTCTTCATCAGTGATATTGTCGCCCTTGAGACAAACAAGTCCTACTTACCCGCCACAGGGCCATCTGCCTCAAGCCTTGCATATGTCATCTTTACATCAGGCTCGACAGGTCGACCAAAGGGTGTCATGGTCGAGCATCGGGGTGTTATCTCTTTGGTGAAGCAGAATGCTTCAAGAACACCACAGGTTGTGAGAATGGCACATGTCTCCAACCTCGCATTCGATGCCTCCGTATGGGAGATTTTCACCGCTCTTCTCAATGGAGGAACACTCTTCTGTATCAGCTACTTTACCGTCTTGGACAGCAAAGCACTTGGTGCCGTTTTCGCCGAAAATCGCATCAACATCACACTTCTCCCACCAGCCCTGCTCAAGCAGTGTCTTACAGATTCGCCATCTGTCCTGGGCTCCCTCGAGGCTCTATACATTGGAGGAGACCGCCTTGATGGGTCCGATGCAATCAAGGTGAAGGAACTCCTCGCCAACGGCAAGGCCTACAATGCCTACGGTCCCACTGAGAATTCCGTCATGAGCACGATCTATACCATCGAACACGAGACTTTTGCGAATGGCGTTCCCATCGGCACATCTTTAGGCCCCAAGTCTGAGGCCTTCATCATGGACCAGGATCAGCAGCTCGTACCAGCAGGTGTGATGGGAGAGCTTGTTGTAACTGGCGATGGTCTCGCACGGGGATACACTGATGCATCCCTGAACAAGAGCCGGTTCATCCACATCACGATCGATGGCAGACAGGTTCGGGCATACCGAACTGGTGATCGAGTCAGATACCGACCTAGGGACTACCAGATTGAGTTCTTCGGCCGTTTAGATCAGCAGATCAAGATTCGCGGTCATCGCATTGAGCCCTCTGAGGTAGAACACGCTCTTCTCAGTGACTCATCGATCAGCGATGCTGTTGTTGTGTCGGCACAGAACAAGGAGGGACTTGAAATGGTTGGTTACATCACGACACAGGATGCCCAATCTGTCGACAAGGAGGAAGCCAGCAACAAGGTGCAGGAGTGGGAGGCTCACTTCGACTCGACTGCGTATGCCAACATCGGGAACATCGATCGCGATGCCCTCGGACAGGATTTCTTATCCTGGACATCTATGTACGATGGCTCATTGATTCCCCGGGAGGAGATGCAGGAATGGCTCAACGACACTATGCAATCGCTGCTTGATGATCAACCACCCGGGAAAGTGCTGGAGATAGGAACTGGTACCGGTATGGTGCTCTTCAATCTTGGCAAGGTTGGAGGACTGCAGAGCTACGCGGGTCTCGAGCCCTCGCGCTCCGTCACTACCTGGGTCAACAAGGCAATCGAAACCTCACCCAGCTTGGCAGAGCACGCCCGAGTTCACGTTGGAACCGCCGAGGACATCAGCTCCATCAATGGACTGCCTGCTGATCTTGTCGTGATCAACTCAGTCGCACAATACTTCCCAAGTCGAGAATATCTCGCCGAGCTGACGGGCAATTTGATTCGACTGCCTGGCGTCAAGCGCATTTTCTTCGGCGACATGAGAACCTATGCTACCAACAAGGACTTCTTAGTAGCACGGGCAGTTCGTACCCTAGGGTCCAACGCCTCAAAAGCCATGGTTCGACAACAAGTGGCCAAGCTTGAAGATGATGAGGAAGAGCTACTCGTTGACCCTGCGTTCTTCACGAGCCTGAAGAAGCAGTTCCCCAACGAAGTCAAACACATCGAGATTCTGCCAAAGAGAATGACCGCGATCAACGAACTCAGCTCTTACCGATACGCTGCCGTCATTCATCTGTCGAATGGGGAGGAATCAGAAAAGCAATTGGATGTCAAGGACATTGATCCAAATGCCTGGGTGGACTTCGCTGGCACGAGAATGGACCGTCAAACTCTCGTGCAGCTCCTTCAGAACCACCAACATGGCGATGACGTTGTTGCCATCAGCAACATCCCACACAGCAATACCATAGTGGAGCGCTACCTTTCTCAGTCACTTGATGATGACGAGGACGGCGCTTCAGAGGTAGACGGAACAGCATGGATATCGACTATTCAATCACGCGCCAAAGAATGCCCTGCTCTCTCAGTGACCGACCTGGTTGAGATTGCCAAGGGTCTCGGCTTCAAAGTTGAGACCAGCTGGGCTCGACAACACTCTCAGCGCGGCGGACTCGATGCTGTTTTCCACCGATTCAACCCATCAAGAAGCTCAGGTCATGTCATGTTCAGGTTCCCAACTGAACACCAGGGCCGGTCCCCAAGCAGTCTCACGAGCCGCCCGTTACATCAAGTTCAGAGCCGCCGATTGGAGGCGAAGGTCCGCGAGCGACTACAATCACTGCTACCGGCGTACATGATCCCCTCTGTAATCATGTTGCTCGATCAAATGCCCCTCACGTCCAACGGCAAGGTTGATCGCAAGAAGCTCGCTCGAAAAGCACGGGTCATCCCAAAGATTGCTGCAAGCACATTGGACTTTGTGGCGCCACGCACGGAAACCGAAGTCGTCCTCTGTGAAGAATTCACCGACCTACTAGGCGTCAAGGTTGGCATTACGGACAACTTTTTCGAGCTGGGCGGCCATTCCCTGCTGGCCACGAAACTAAGCGCACGTCTAAGTCGCAGACTGGACGCTAGTATCACTGTGAAGCAGGTCTTTGACCAGCCAGTACTGGCCGATCTTGCTGCTTCTATTCGAAAGGGTTCATCTCGCCACAGGACTATCCCGTCCTTACCATATGAAGGCCTAGTAGAACAGTCCTTTGCCCAGGGGCGCCTGTGGTTCCTCGATCAGTTCAACATCGATGCCTTGTGGTACCTTATGCCACTTGCACTCCGCATGCGCGGGCCGCTACAAGCTGACGCTCTCGCTACTGCCATTCTGGCACTTGAAGAGCGCCATGAATCTCTACGCACAACGTTTGAGGAACGAGACGGGGTCGGCATCCAAGTGGTGCAGCCCCTCCGCACGACCAAGAATATCCGGATCATCGACGTGTCAGGCACGCGAGACGACGATGCTTATCTCAAGCCATTGCAGAAAGAACAGCAGACACCTTTCGACCTTGCTTCAGAGCCTGGTTGGAGGGTAGCACTGCTGAAACTTGGAAAGGATGACCACATCCTCTCTATTGTCATGCACCACATCATCTCTGACGGGTGGTCTACTGAAGTCTTGCAAAAAGAACTCAGTCAACTCTATTTGGCAGCGAAATCCGGGAAAGACCCCTTATCCCAACTTGCCCCGCTTCCTATTCAATATCGGGACTTTGCTGTTTGGCAGAGGGAAGAGGAGCAGGTCGCTGAGAGTCAACGGCAACTTGACTACTGGAAGAAGCAACTGGCAGACAGTAACCCAGCTGAGCTCTTGGCTGACTACGCCAGACCAAACATCCTATCCGGAGAGGCAGGCAGCGTGTCTTTCATGATCAATGATTCAGTCTACAAGAACCTCCTCTCCTTCTGCTGGTCTCGCCAAGTAACCACCTTCACAACCTTGCTGGCAGCTTTCCGTGCCGCTCACTATCGAATAACCGGGTCAGACGACGCAACTATTGGTACGCCAATTGCCAATCGTAATAGGCCTGAGCTTGAGAACCTGATCGGCTGCTTCGTTAACACCCAGTGCATGCGTATCACTATCAGCGACGATGAGACGTTCGAATCACTGGTGCAACAGGTACGATCTACTACTGCGACAGCCTTTGAGAACCAAGACGTTCCGTTTGAACGTATCGTTTCCGCCCTCAGCGCCGGGTCTAGGGACACGTCCCGAAACCCCTTGGTACAGCTTCTCTTTGCTGTCCATTCTCAACAAGGCCTGGGCAGGATCCAGCTCGACGATGTGGTTGATGAGCCGGTTGCGTCAAGCGTATCAACTCGATTCGACCTTGAATTTCACGCCTTCCAAGAGGCAGACCGACTCAATGGAAGTGTCATGTTTGCCACAGACCTGTTCCAGCCCGAGACCATCCAAAGCTTAGTCGCAGTTGTTGAAGAGATTCTACAGCGTGGTCTCGAAGAGCCGCAGAGCCCCATCGCGACCATAAAGCTGGCCCGAGGCATCCCCCAGCTCCGAGATGCCGGTGTGCTGCAGATGCCAAAGTCTGCTTACCCTCGCGACGCCTCCCTCGTTGATGTCTTCCAGCGGCAGTCCATTGCCAGCCCGTCGACTATCGCCGTCACCGACTCAACCTCCAAGCTGACGTATGCCGAACTGGATCGACTCTCCGACCAAGCTGCTTCATACCTGCGTCGACAGCAACTACCGGCAGAGACAATGGTGGCTGTTCTCGCACCGCGCTCTTGTGAGACCATCATCGCGTTCCTAGCCATTCTCAAAGCAAACCTTGCATACATGCCTCTTGACGTCAATACGCCATCCGCCCGCATGGAAGCCATTCTATCGTCCGTCTCAGGGCGTAGGCTACTATTGGTCGGCTCGGGTGTCCGCCATCCTGAAGTCAAAGTACCGAACACAGAGACGATGCTGATCAGCGACGTGATCACCGGGACTGATGCTATTGGCACTCCCGAACCTCCGGTTATCCAACCCAGTGCTACAAGTCTCGCGTACGTCATCTTCACTTCAGGTTCGACAGGCAAACCAAAGGGTGTTATGGTGGAGCATCGTGCTATTATGCGCCTTGTGAAGGACAGCAACGTTGTCGCTCATATGCCACCAGCGGCACGGATGGCCCACCTCACGAATATCGCTTTTGATGTTTCACTGTTCGAGATGTGCGCAACGCTCCTCAACGGCGGCACTCTAGTCTGCATCGACTACCTGACTATCCTGGACAGCACTATGCTCCGGGAGACCTTCGAGCGTGAGCAGATTTGCACAGCTATCTTCCCGCCAGCACTCCTGCAACAGTGCGTGGTTAACATGCCCGATGCGATCAGCTTCTTAGACGCAATCTACGTCGCCGGTGATCGCTTCCACTCCCGTGACGCCCACGCAACCCAAGCACTAGCCGGACCTCGTGTGTACAACGCGTATGGCCCGACCGAGAACGCCGTCCTTAGCACGATATACAACATCGACAAGCACGATCCCTGCGTGAACGGCGTCCCTATTGGCAGCGCTGTCAGCAACTCAGGAGCCTATGTAATGGATCGCAATCAGCAACTTCTTCCTCCTGGTGTGATGGGAGAGCTGATTGTCACAGGAGACGGTGTAGCTCGCGGCTATACCGACGCAAGTCTCGATACGGACCGTTTCGTGGTTGTCACGATTGATAGCCAGCGCCAGAGAGCATACCGCACGGGTGATAGGGTGCGGTATCGACCAAAGGGATTCCAGATAGAGTTCTTCGGCCGCCTGGACCAGCAGGTCAAGATTCGAGGCCATCGTGTTGAACTGGGCGAGGTCGAACATGCTCTGCTCCGCCAGGATTCAGTGACTGATGCGGCTGTCGTCCTTCGCACTCTGGAAGATCAGGACCCTCAGCTGGTTGCCTTTGCGACTACTGACGACAAATATCGCTCGGGTTCGAGCAATGAGAAGGAGGATCAGCATGCCACACGAGCAGCTGGCGATCTCCGTAAGCGACTCCAGTCGCTTCTGCCATACTACATGGTCCCTTCCCGGATCACAATACTCAAGCAAATGCCTCTCAACGCCAACGGCAAGGTAGACCGAAAGGAACTCTCTCGCCAGGCCCAGATTACGCCGACTGCAAGCAGCTCGGGTCCCGTGTATGTGGCGCCTCGCAACGAGACAGAGGCAGCAATTTGCGATGAGTTCGAGACCACACTGGGAGTCAGGGTGGGAATTACAGACAACTTCTTCGAACTAGGCGGGCACTCACTCCTGGCCACAAAACTCGCTGCTCGTCTCAGCCGTCGGATGGACCGTCGCATATCCGTCAAGGATCTCTTTGATGATCCTGTTCCTGTTTCTCTTGCTGGCAAGCTGGAACAACAGCAGAGGTTCTCAGGAGAGGATGAAAGCTCGACAGTTTCCATTACCCCCTTTCAACTCCTCCCCGCGGAAATGTCGAGAGAGGTGATCCAGCGCGATGTTATACCCCACATCGAGGGTGGTCACAGCACACCTTTGGATATGTATCCCGTCACGCAGACGCAGATCTTCTTCCTGCACGATAAAGCTATGGGCCACCCACGTACGCCGCCTCTGTTCTCCTTGGACTTCCCCGAGAACGCCGACTGTGGTCGTCTGGCAAGCGCCTGCGCCGCTCTCGTCCAGCACTTCGACATATTCAGAACCGTATTTGTGTCAAGAGCCGGCCGCTTCTACCAAATCGTTCTTGCTCACCTTCATGTACCTGTCGAGATCATTGAGACCGAGCAAGACTTGGATGAGGTTGCCATCGCGCTACATGACGCAGACAAGCAGCAGCCCCTGCGCCTGGGACGTGCAATGCTACGGATCGCCATTCTCAAGAAACCCGGAAGCAAAGTGCGACTGGTTCTCCGAATGTCTCATGCCCTGTACGATGGCTTGAGTCTTGAGTACATCGTCGACGCTTTACGTGCCTTGTACAGTGGTAAGCACCTCGCGCCAGCACCCAAATTCGGTCTCTACATGCATCACATGGTTGGACGACGTGCAGAGGGCTACAACTTCTGGCGATCTATGCTTCAGGGCTCTTCAATGACATCCATGAAGGGCTCTGTCGGTGCGCTTGAGGGAACCTCGCTGTCTTTCGGTACATGGCAAGCGTCCAAATCCATCAGGATCCCTCCCTCAGCACTCAAGAATGGAATTACCCAGGCGACCCTCTTCACCGCAGCCGTCTCTCTCTTGCTTGCCAAGCACACCAAGTCTCGAGACATCGTCTTCGGTCGCGTCGTATCCGGACGACAGGACCTGCCCACAAACTGCCAAGACGTCGTGGGACCCTGCATCAACGAGGTGCCTGTGCGCGTTCGGATCACCGAGGACGACAACATGGGTGGACTGCTGCACGCCATTCAAGACCAATATACTAGCAGCTTCCCGTACGAGACCTTGGGCTTCAAGGAGGTGAAAGAGAACTGCACGGAATGGAGTGATGCAACTGAGGAGTTCAGTTGCTGCATTGCTTTCCAGAACCTCAACTTACATCCTGAGGCTGAGATTGAAGGGCAACAGGTTCGCCTGGAGGGTCTGCCAGTGAAGAACCAAGCAAGCCAGGCCAATGGCCATGGCGCGAATGGTGCGAATGGCACCAATGGCAAGAATGGCTCCCGTGCGAACGGCAGCAACGGTGTCAATGGAAACGATAGCAACGTGGTCACAGTCGCCGGCGACCAAGCTCCCGTTCACGAACTGGACATTGTTGGCATGCCGGATACCGACGGCACCGTCAAGATTGGCATCGGCGCGAGCCGGCAGATCCTTGGAGAGAAGGCCGTGGGCAGCATGCTCAATGAACTTTGTGAGACAATGCTCGTGTTGAGCAGAACCTAGCCAGCAAGACTGGCGGATTCTCTTCGAACTTCGGAGGTGTCCACCGAGGTTGGCATGAGACCATAGGAGGTCTACTGTCTTTCGATGTTTCCTTTGTTTTCTTTTTGTCTTCTTTTTATATTTACTTGTTTCATGGTGGCTTTCGATACTTGTGTTTCTGTATATTATTTTCATACTTGCTCTGAAACAAATTCTGAGTCTGTAAACTTCTCCAACCTGGCTTGTGCCCACTTGAACACCGTCATATGCTCAGGCCAGACGCGTTTGTAATGGTTCAAGGCATGCGCCGCGCGAGAACTTGTCTCACAGTGATCACGCGCGGCGTGGATAGATCTCTCCTGCGGTGGGGCAAAAAAGACGCGTGTAGACGAGGAATGGGGGCAACTAGAATCTAAGGTCAGCGAGGATAGTGCGGATACAATTGACTACCCTGTGTGCCACACGGGTAATCTGCCGACATGGTGTGGCAGAAGTGCCGTAGCATCCGACTGAACATGATGACAAGGTGGGCATGTACCTTCGAATGGACAATTCCTTCGGGTAGGGGAAGGCCAGGGAAACTCACAATCTCACGTGAGACTCGATTATACACATCATCAAACAAAAGGACTTGCGCGTTCTTGCAAGACATTAAGACTGCTTCCATGCAACGTACAGTTTGATGGTGCCATCACTAATCCATGGTTGAGTTCTACGCGCTGGTTGGAGGGTCATAATGTTATTTTTAGTTCTTCTTAAGCGTGCCAGCTGCTGAAGCGATCCTCCAACTGTGAGGACGAACATGCAGCTGGGCTTTCATGGATCCCACACGAGCGGCTCCCAGAGCTCAAACTCGTCATTAGCTGGCACTGAGTGTTCAGCGTCGTGGTCAAGACCTTGGATCCACGCCTGTCCACTGAAACTAGGCTTGCCAGCTTCCTCACACCTGAAAACGCTGCGAGTCGCTTCCATTGAAAAGGGTCCGTAGTGGCTGGAGTTGAAATACGCGTCGTCCCAGAACTCGGCAACTAGGTTTGTGCTTTCACGGGCGGAGCTGTCATCATCCTCTCCAGCGACACTGACGCTGTTTTCACTGTTTGGTCTCTCACAGGTTAGGTCCCACCTGATGCGAAAGAACAAACCGGGTTTCTGCTGTTGCATGGTCAATGACTGGACCGTATCGTAGAGCAGGCCCATTGTGACGCCCGTGGCGAAGTCACCAGCCTTGTTCTGCGGAGGCGCAACAGCGTCGACAAAGAAGCGGTGGCCCGTATCGGTGACGGTGAAACAATCCAGCCAGGTGAATCCGAGGAAGGGCGGCGGGGGCTGTGAGACAAGCATTCGCCTCCAACTCGCGCCAGCTCTGGTGAAGCTGCGCTGACGACATGTTGGGTCCACGTCGATCAAGCTGCCAGTGCTTGCTTTGAGGTGAGGCAAGGCTTGCGACGACCAAGGTAGTTTCCAGAAGTATTCAGCACGCCGGAAAGGGTGCTTGTCTACCTGACAATCACTCAGGTTGAAGAACTGGTCGCCAAAGACCTCCTGAAGAAGAGGGTTGATACAGGGTAGTTCACCAGGCTCCGTGTACAGACTTGGGTCGGCCTGGAAGAAGGACGCTTTTCGGAGCACAGGCGAGTACTTCAGGGTTTCCATCCAGAAGCTGCAAACTCGCGGAGCACAGGCGATGCGAGATGTGAGGTCGAGGTGAAGCAGGATGAGCTCAAGAAGCTCGGGGGTCCCTAACACGGAGCCTGTCGCCTTAAACTGCGATCGCAATTGGGATTCGGATTGAGGTTGGGTTAGGGTTGGTGACAGCGGCTCGATTGATGGACGTGTCGAGGCAAGTCCCGATCCCGCCTCGTTCGAGTAAAGACGACAATCCGTAGCATCGCATGTTTGCGCATGACTCAGGGAGTGCGGTGGGTAGGCAGCCAGAATGAGGGTGCACACCCTCCGAGACGGCAGCTGCTCACCACGCAGTATGACGATGGGACCATCCTCGACGATTGCTCTCTCCTGCAGGAGGGAGTAATCGGCAGCATTGAGTTCAAAAACCTCAATTGTTTGCGCATTCGGCTTCTCCTCTTCTTCACCCCTGTTCTTCAAGCCGGTCCTCGGGGCTGTGGCTACCCTCACCGACTTGGGCGACTGCTCTAGGCATAGAAGGCCGCGAAGTTGATCGGATCGGTAGATGGCGCTTTCTGGATCTGAAAAGATTGGGAATGTTTCCGCGCGTGAAGTATCCATCGGAAGCGCCATGCCAGCCGTTAAGTCGGACAAACTGTGCGGTGTATAAAGGCCATGCTGGCGATGCACATCTGTTGCCATGGCCACGGTGAGTCAGTCGCTTTCACAATTCCAGGTTCGGAGATCTCATAGGGTCGAATTAAGGTCAGGTACACAAAAGCAAAGAGTTCGTCGTGAACCGAGCAAGCGGTTGCAGGGTGCAGAACCGAGCAGAAGTGTCAATAGCAGTCAGCACAACAGCGCTCCACACGGCATCGCGCGCCAAGAAGGTTCAAGCACCAGATCATAGTATAATACCACTGTTACTTATAGAATCTCCGTGTATCCGAGAGTCGTCCACAGTCTACGCTGCTAGCGTGCTGCAACCCGTATGCTCCTCCTAGCAGTGGCCTCACGAACCTAACTCACAAAGAACCACCCATCCCATCCCATGAGCCGCACTGCATCTCTACGGAATATCCCGCGCAGGATTACTCGTTCCACCCTTCTTCCTCGACACGGCACGGACCATGCACCCCGAACATGGTCCAAGCTTCGACCACCAGCGGCAGGCCGTTGGCCCCGATCGAAAGAGACGCATCAAAAGAGATGTATCAAAAGAGATGTATCAAAAAGATGTGTCAAAAGAGATGGATCAAAAGAGATGGATCGGCCAAGAATGCACGCTTCACCCCTACGATACTAAGCATGAAGCAAGTCAAGAGGCGGTATAGACCGTAACGTTTTTGAAATTTGAGCTCATTGAGGTAATTTAGAATAACTTAATACGGAATTCCGTATGATGACATTTGTTGCAGAATACCTCCTCTTTCAGACAGAAAATAAGAAATGCCGTATGACAGTACTCCCTACTTGACTCAACATAGTTCCCACTTCTTACATGCAGCTCAGCTACTGTCTTAGGCACGTTGTGGCACGCTAACCCCTACGGTCCACCGGTCCGAGCCGAGCTGTCTTGGTTAGACCTAGATAGTGCGGTAAACGTGGCTATGGCGAACAGCCTAACAGGGCATGTGTAACTGGTACACAGAAGTGTTAGTGGGGGATGACAGGGATTTGAGATGATGACCGCAGGAGCCTATACACCGCAGGCGGCATATACTAGCCCGAGATGATGACCACAGGAGGCGTGTACTGCATGTATGCATTACCCGCTGGTGGGTCAAGCCGGAACCGCCAATATTATGCCCTTTTGTGCTATGAGGCGCCGCGAGATGCGATGATGCCTTGACAGCCGGTTCCGCGGTCTGGGCCCTACGAACACCAACCACCTTCCAAAAGGCGGCTAGTCGCAAGCCGTGGCGGACGGGAGGTGAAGAAAAAGTAAAACACATCGGAGATGGTGGAGGGGCGGCTGTGGTCTGGTTGTTCAGGACTCCTCCCCGGGAGGTAGCACCCTAAGCCACGTCGCAGGGATGGTCAGCGCTACAAAGCTTATTACAAGGCAGGGATCAAGTTCGTTTTTGTCTTTCGTCATGGTACCGCCACGAAGCCGGGAACGACCAATCTTTTCGTCCCGCGCTCCGTATGAGTGAACGGAAAGGAGGGTTTTGCTTAGAACGCCGCCGATGGCGTTTCCACCTGCCTAAATGCCTTTCCTCAAGTTTATAGTGTTGTCAACACCCCGCCGTGTCCAGCCTGTTCCTCGATGAACCGGTCGACCAACAATCCATCAGTCCTAGAGTGTGAGACCGCTCCGACGCCATGTCCTTCAAGAGGCCTTGCCCCGACTCAGACCACGAGTCGCCGCCGAGTCATTGCAGAGCAAAGAAGGCAGAACAGAGTCGTTTTCCTCATCGAGGCTATCGTAAGTATAGAGAGCTTGCCTTCCATCTCCTGTTCAAGCTATTTACCCCTCCAGTTTTCCTTTCTTTATTTTATTGACAGTGCCATCCTTAGGTGAACGTCTCAAGGCTAAACTCGAAGGCCTTGAAGATGATGTCCCGGCCCCGCAACAGCTCTTCATTGATGCTGCCCCAACACCGAGTTCAGAGAACATGAACCCTCCTCTTGATTCTCAAGCGGCTTCAACCACATACCCAGACGTTCAGACACCAGCAGCTCATGATGATATCATGACGGGCACCTTTTTTGACCTTGGTGCGTCCGCAGCTTCAAAGACCTTATTTGGGAGAAGAGCTGTCTGCTGACATGCATAATCATATTTCTTCGCAAATATAGACGCCACATATCCTTCACAAGGATGCCTTGGCAGCCATCATCTAAACTTCCAGACCCCCTCAGACTTTAACACTCCATTATCTCCCCACGACACCCCTCTCTCGTTGGACCCGCGAGATGTATCAAGGATACTGCAGGATGACTGCTCTGTCATCGACATCCCATCATATTTCGAGCGTAGTAAACCTGGTCCCCTCGACTATCTCCGTCCTGGGATACCTAGCCACCATGCTACAATTTCGCGTGGCGGAAGAACCATCGACCGTGGAGCACCCCTTCCGGACCGAATACGCCATATCGTGGATTCAGCCATCGAGGCTGGCTTCACAACTTTTGATGAAGCTATAGAAGCCTACTACACAGAGAACTTTGGTGAGTCTTCGCCGCTAGACCGCGACCAGAGACTCAGCCGCAATCGGCGGTTACCCAGGTTGCTGGGTGCTTTGCGCGATGCTTCCAAGGACTGGAGCCATTGGGAGCGGCGGGGATTCCAAGAACAGATCACTCAAGGTGCCGAGGATATTCTCGTTGACGAGCTTCAACTTTTCAGGAAGGATTACATAGACGCTGCTTTTCTACGAGAAATGACCAACACAGAGCTGGGAGGAGACCAGACCGTTGGAACAGGTCAAGGGTCGAGTACCAGGCGAACGTTCCAAGACAATGTATGTGCTTTCCCTCCCCAGTCCTGACGACTCTCGATTTCTATCCATTTTCCCGATTTGATTCCACTGTCACTGCCAGCGAAGCCATCGGACAAAAAGGCAAGTTTAGAGGGTGCTGATACTGATAAATCTCGCAGCTTCCAAACTTATGGGCTTTGGCAACGACCCTTGTAGCGAGGACAAATACATCAAAGCATGATTCCGACTGCGAGGCAGTTCTGCGTATCATGGAAACTTTGTGCGCTGGGCGAAGAGATGGGTCCTGAGCAAAAAGGGTCAAATGGCGTGGTTACGACATACAGAGGGCATCTGTAGCCAACGCAGCGCATGAAATTTGAATACTGAAGGACAACCGACTTCACTCCTTGATCCTAAAGAGACCAAAGAAGCACCAGTGAGTCCAGAGCTTCCGAAGCAGGCAACCAGATTCAACAAATGAGCATGCTGCGCAACGATCTGAGGAACAGGGTGGTCTTCTCCCAGCGTTACCCTGGGTATTGCTTGGCAGCCTCCCGGGAATTATGGACACAACACAGGGATTGTGTTCGCTGAACTGAGGGTCGTATCATTGCGGCAGCCAGGCGACCTGTCCTCTGTCCTACCTTGAAGCAGCAAACAAGTATATCGGCTCAACTTCCAATGCCGGGAACTTGTGACCAAATGTTAGCAATCCTCTGGAATGCCCAGTGATTGCACTTGCTGCCGAGGACTTGGTGCTCCAACAGCCCAGAGGCTTCAAGAAGTACATCTCTTCGAACATACAACCGAGATCTCTCAAAGGCCGGCAAAAGCCGAGGCAATGAATAAAGACGCATCACGCTGCCCCCCGATTACTAGTGCAGTTATGTATGCGGCAGCAAAGCGGAACACTCGCCAATCCCTCAAAATCCCCTTACTCTCCTTTATAGTCGCGCTTAGGGTTAAGAATACAAAAAAAATCCTTTTTGGACTATAGTTATAGTTCACTTTCCTCGCAGATGAGACGGCAGCCTTGTTCCCCCGATCTCTTTCTTCGTAAACAAGGTCCTCGTTGGCTTGATTCAGTCTTGACGCGACTGGGTAGCTTTCCAGATGAGAGAAAAGCTTGAGGTCATTGAAAAACATTTGTCACGTTTGCTCGAAATTGGACCTCATTTACCTGCGAGATGTTGTTCAGAGGGTGCAACATTTGCTTCTTGGGGATCGTATACTTCGAGCTACGGGCCGACGTCTGGTTGGGTCTCCATTTTGGCCTGACGGGTAGAACGACCCATGATGTTCCAAGGATTGAGTCCTGCAGTCTGATATTATGTTACCATACATGTGGAACCAACCACACATTAAACAGAGTATGAGCCATGTATATAACTGAGCTTTGCCTGGCTACCCATTCCCCTCCCCACCTCCATCCCTCCCCCCTAGCAGCGATTTTGCTAATACACAAACAGCCAGAGCACAGGCGCTGATATTTGATACCGATTACAGCGCTTCACTCAGGGTCGCACGTTTTATGGCTTCCTTCTTATAACTTACTTCTCTCTCTACATCTAAAGGCGTTTTTTTTCTCTACTGTGGTGACCGAGCAATGGAGTTGCAAGATGGCCTCTCCACGAGTACGTTGGTCGGAGCCGGTGCTATGGACCATGCCACATCGCCCGCCACAGCTGCGATGAATATAGCAGCCAACTTCCACCGCGACATCCAGGCATGTAAGACCAAGCAGGAGCAGCAGCAGTTGCACAGACAGTACCGCGATAAAATCCTCACAATCGACCAACTCGGAGCCAACATAGCAGCGGCTTTCCTGCCCTTCCTTGGCCCCTCAGGCAGCCGTGAAGGCGGCAGCGCTGATGCTGAGCAATGGTCCGACTTTGAACACCTTGCCCAGCGCGGCAAGAACATGCGAGACCGGCAGAGCCAGCATATCAGACACCAGTCGGGCGTAATAGCTGCTTGGGGAGGCGAGAGGTTCCACTACTACGGCTGGGAGGCTCTGCCGCTGCCGCTCCTGCGACAGTTGCATGAGCTTGCCGTGCTGGTTCCTTGCTGGACTGACGTGGTCGACCTTCTGAATTCCAAGATGCTTGCCCGACACGAGCTTCGGATGTTACGCGGCAATAACAAGGCGCTCCTGATTGGGGAGCACTCGGCGGCTTCCAAGGTGCAGAATCGGCACTCTCCCGTTGAACGCTCGGACATCATCTCGGCTCTGGAAGCCGCTCGTCAAAGGGCGGCAACCCCTCTGGACCTTTGGCAGGAGATGGACCTTGCGGCGGAGCAGGTGAACAGGGCTAGTCTCGGGGCATTCGGCCTCAAGAGAGATCTTTACAGCATGATTGTACCATCAGTCGAAGATGGTGGCTCGGAAGAAGCAGCCGCCTCCCCCTCCTTTTCCTTCTCCTTCTCATCCCCTTCACAGCCCCCTGATCGCAGTGTACCCTCAAAAGTACCAAAGCGAATAAGGTCCGTGCCGAGCACGGCGCAATTCTCGAAACGTCTGGCTGCTTCTTCGGAATGCGGCTTGGGCAGAACTGCCGATATCGAGAGTGATCGGGAGTTCTCTGAGCAAAGAATCTTGGACTCACGAGTACAGGCTGGAGGTTCTTCATACTCCCCTGGAGCTCATCCTCCTGAGCAAGCAGATTCGGAGTCTAGTTCGGAAGGCTCTGTTGAAGTGACGGAGACGCTCGATGCAATTTGTGGACATGAAGGCACAGACGAACCAGATTACCGGCCTGGGAGGCCTGGGAGGGTGCGGCCGAACTCAGATGTTGAGGGAAGACGTGAGAACGACAACCGCGGCAGTGAAGCGACTACTAGTGACGTTGGGAGCAACAAGGGAGACGATGAAGCCAATGATGGCACAGGAGCACAGGGCGAAGAGATGGACATAGAGCCAGCAGATGAGCCAGATCTTGAGGGCGTGAGACGAATCGCCTCAGAGAGCCATGACGCTTTGCCTCACACGGTCGCGCCGTTAGATGGGCCATATGTCGTGGAAATAGAGGTGCTTGATGCTCTATTCCACTTGAGCCGAGAAAAAAGTTCTGCTCAGATGGAGACACAAGCACGCCATGACGTCGCAAGCCCCGATGTTCCAGCGCTTCAAGCTCCTGGGTCCAGCACGAGCAGCAGTATCGAGATGCTGGACGCTTCTGGCGTGCAAGCCCATACCGGTGCTTTCAACGAGCCTGGGGCATCATCGAGGTCCATTCCAACTCTGTTGCAAACATTGCAAGCACGGTACGACCCTGAAATCAGCCGTTTTATTAACAAATTGCGAGGGCCACACAGCTCGGATGATGCGGCACCACATCGTCTCTTGCAGCTCGGATGGCTGGAGATACAAAACTGGGCCAGTATCTACGTCGAGCCAGAGCAAGTCTTAGGCCGGAGCTGTGTGGCTTCACGACAGGAGGCGGATGTTTGGTACCTCGACTGGGATACATTTCGGTCTTATGGCGAGAGTGACTCCGCCTTCGAGCGTCCTGTTGTCATCAAACAAAGGTTTCAGGACAGAGGAATGTATAATATCGCAGAGTACATCGACATGCTATGGCAACGGTTCCCTGAGCAGGAAGTACTCATACAGAACAGCATGAGCGGAACGCGGAATTCAATGAGCGTCAAAGACTACTGCATCACCGTTGCTGATGTCGACCTTAGCTCACCTGAGTCGGCTGCCCCTGTCAGCAATGTCATCAATCTTGGTCGCCTAGCCCAAGCGGACGAGCCATTGTTGACGAGGCTGCCTCGGTTCGGGCTTCTGTCCATGTTGGCTGATCGCGTGGCAGGCGTCACAGGCCGGAGTAGCCAGCTCAAGCTCAGCGAAGTCAAGAGCAACCTTGGCTTCAATATGTTGGGCTTCTCTGGGGCGTTCTCTGGCTCCCGCGTGGATCCTCTGGTTGGCAGCTGGGTACGTTGTCTTGCTGGCTTCAGCGTTTGGGCCATAGCCACGGACTTGACCGCGAAGGAGTGGGAAGAATTCTCGAGAGATGGCCGTAATTGGTCTCCCGAGGGGAAAGCTCGCCTCATCGTCCTGGAGCAAGACGATGTTCTGTTGATGCCACCGGGATTGCTTGCCGTCCACGCGAACTTCGTGCCGCGGCGGTGGCTCGCAGAAGGCGGTATGCTTTGGGATGAGTGCAGGATTCCGGAGATTATAGAGGGACTGCTCTATATTGCCAAAAATCAGCAACATATCGACATGCCGCCTGGGATCGAGTTGGCAGCTCTTATCGATGCATTGGAAGCATGGTTGGATGCTGATGATTATATTTACCCATCATCTCCCAGCGGCAACACGAACGAATATAATCAGGCGGTAAGAGCTAGCATTAAGTCACTCAGAGAAACGTTCTGAGTATTTAAATCTAAAATTACTCCATGGTCTATAAGCGAAGATGTATAAGTATAACTATGCCTCCTTAAACATGCTATAAAATATAATCTGACCATGTTCCTTATCTATGAAGGATAAACACCATGCTTAGTAGCCTTATTTCACGTAGTCAGCTTCAATTAAAGCATCGCGTCCGGCCAAATACGCCTTAGCTACCGAATATGGCGTAAAAGGGTCAAGGTAGATATGCAGATCAGAATACGCTGCTTCGGATCCGTAAGCGGCTCGAAATAGGGGCAGATAATGGGAGCGAGATCGAGATGGGCAATAGCATATATATATCACCCAAAATAGACCATCCTGGATTGCCTCTTCCGTCTGTCTCCTAAGCCAAGCATTGCCGCTTTTACCTGAGCTGAGGGTAAGCTAGGCTAAAGAAAGGTGAACATTAGGTGCGCCAGGGTGAGGCAGGCTAACCCTAGCGATAACTTATCCAAGAACAGCCTAAGTGTAACAGAGACGCTAGAGAAAGGTCCAAATCAGGGCCTGTTCTACATCCAGGGAACTTCACCCGCGCCTTGCAATCGGTTGTGCTCAATGAGCAATTCATCGCCCTTTGGGTAAGACATCTAGCAATAGACAACATGTAATTTGGCCCGAGCCCATTGAACAAATCCAGTTCGGTTTCCTGGTCATCGCAAGGATAAACCTTGTTTTCAAGATTCGAACTTAAGCCCGAAGACAGCATGCAGAACGTAGTGACGTCCTTTAGAAGCTGGGCACGAGTGATTTGCATTTAATTTCTCTCTCTCTTTAGAAGCCCTCGATGGGGAATGTAAGCGTCGGATCCAGTTCGTTCAAAAACTGGTCCTGGGGATCAAGTGTCTCCAGCAAGGTCTGATCCCAGCCTCCTCCACCAACTAACTCTGTACCTTCGCCGATCAGGTTCTTGTTTTCTCCGTTATAGCTTCTCAAGTAGGCTAAGAGCTCTCGTAGACTTTTCGCAGCCTCAAAGGACAAGCTATCCCTGCTATTACATGTCGCGATCTCCTGCATCATTTGCCTCGCTGAGTCCACAAGCTCGACATCTGCCGGCTGTAGGCTTTCGTCCCCGCCCGAGTTAGAGCCCGTCATCTGATGGCGGACTATATGTCCTCGAAGAAGTGTCAAAGATGATAGAAATGCCGCGTAGTCAATCTGCCTGCCCGTCGCGACGCTTGTGTAAACACGCCGAAAGCAGAGAAAGCGATGCACTACGGCTCGGCATGCGTGCATGCAGGTTGAACGGCTGTGCTCCTTCAAAACAGCATCTTGTTGAGCTTCGCGCTGCTGTAACATATATGGCAAGTGCAGCAGCACGGTTAGGACATAATGCCTGACTTGCAAATTGATCACCATCAACTCATCTGAGAGATGGCTGCCTGCCTTGCGGAGCTCTGGTGCGCGCCACCAGGCGTTGTCCATGAGGTGGACCACCCTCCCGAGCTCGAGCTCAACTTCGCGTGTGAGTGATCGCGCGTCCTGACCCAGGGCTATTCTGTCATTGCGCTCAGAGATACGGCCGGCGCAAACGGCGTATGCCTTGCCTAGAAGGTCTTCTGGCTTGTCATCGCGGATTCGCCTTTCCGACGCGAAGCTGGTATCATTCGAGGTAGGAGGTAGGCCGAGAACAAGCGAAGCGTAGCGATCAATGCAGTTGGCGCGGAACCAAAGTGATTCAATAGTCCGAGGCAGCAAGACTTCCCCTGGGATGCAGGAGCTGGTGAATGTTGCCTGGGATGGTTGATGATGATGCAGACCTAACAACATCGCGATGCATATAGCTTTACGGCCAGTCATCCAAGCCTTGCGGAGCTGCCCAGAGTCGCCTTGCACAATAGCCTGGAGAATGAGCGTCTCGACACCTTCAGCGTTCGATACAAGGCTGTCGTTGGATGCGACGAGGGCGTTAACAGTATCAACCCAAGTGTGAATAATGGCACCGCTGTCAACCGCGACAGTGTTCGCCTGGAAGACTAAGCTGGACAGGTCAAAAGAGGAGGGAAGTTGCTGCAAGCACAACGCAAGCATCATCAGCCGTTTGGCAATGAGTGCCGGATGATCAGTCGGACGAATCTGTTGATGATGTGAGTCGGGCCCATGAGGCCCAAGAAACATGGAAGGCCCATTTCTAACGAGGATTGATGATGTAGACTCTGGAGGGAGTTGGGCGTAGAGCTGGGCCGAAACAGGGCTTTGCGTGGGCGAGAAAGTACCCTCACCAAACGGAGACGAGCGAAAGAAGGTCGTATCCATGGCCATGTCTGCGCAGGTGACATCATTGCCCGAGGATATGACGGATCTAGCATTCTGTACGACTGAGCAACCCAGAACGTCCGGTTCGAGCGGTAACGGTCCCAAGATATTTGGGGATGTCTTGTCCGTGCTGGTCAAGGCGGCCCCGCCGAAGTTGAGACTGCTTGGAGGTACGGAGCAGGCCATGTTGCTGATCAACTGCTCGACTATCGGCCCAAGGAAGAACATTAATGCCAGCAGAGTGAGTAACCACAATGGTGTTATTACAGTGAGAAGCAACGTTCTCCACAAGCTTGTTGCCGTTCCAGTCAAGATCCAAAGACTCTCGGTCGGTCATCTCAGTTGCCCAGCTTTTAAGGAACACGAGGCATACTTCAGGCTCGTTAGGTAGAGGGAGGGCAGTCCACGTGTTTTCGGCACTAGTGGTGATTAATGTGTTGTTTAGGTACGTTTCAATAAGGGCCCCATCCCGAGATGCCCGAGCCTTGATAGCCTCAAGAGGAGTAACCAGATACGTGAACAGTGCGGCCCCAGAGCCGCCGCCAACGGCAAGGGTACCGAACTCAAATATATCTTGGTTCACGGGGCCTTCAGTAATATCGCCAGCGTCGTTACCGTATATAGCTATTGTCTTCGGTGCGTTGAGAGGCAAGGCTGCTTTTTCGTTCTTAAGGAGGATTGTGGATGCAGCGGCGTGCTTCCTGATCAGGTCGCCGTGATTGTCCCTGACATCACGCCGGACAGTTCCAGTAAGATTCCACTCCTGCAGCCATGTGCTAGGCGGGAAGAAGTTGTTAAGACGCGCTACTGAGGGGTCAACTGACGGATATTCCTCGTCCTGGTGTAGAGCGTAGTACGGCGTCATAATTCGGGTAATCATATCGTCTAAACGATCGCCCTCAATTGTGCCATTCTTGGCGCCTGTGGTAATGTTGCCACCAAAATAAGAGCTTAGAGAATCCGTTGCTTTGATAAGCTCGCGACCTGCAATATGCCCCGGCATATCCAAGTCCAGTCCTGACTCGATAGAAGCAACACCGGAGTAGACTGCATACCAATCAGACATAACGTAGCCCTGAAATCCAAGCTCGTTTTTAAGCAGTCCGTTTAGAGCTTTAGAGTTCTGACAGGCGTAGGAACCATTAATACGCTGGTAGGAGCACATGAAACTAGCAGCACCCTCGCGAACAGCGTTGGCAAAGGGCCACATATATAGTTCATCTACAAGCAATGTCAGTCCTTCCTACACCTAAATGCACCCTGAAAATATAGTGGCACGACTTACGAACTGTTCTGTCGTCAACATTAGATGAAAGAGCTTCGTACTGCACGGAACCATTGGCGTAAACCGGGGTGCGAAGGATTTCCTGCTCGTTAAGGAGCCAGTGCTTTGCGGTTGCTTGCACACCAGCGTCCTGGATACCGCGGACTGATCGCCCCATAGCGATGCCACTTAGATACGGGTCCGGCGAGAAGCCCTCCCAGTTACGACCGCCATACGCAGAGCGTCCCATCGGTCCAACAGCCGGGCTAGAAAGCTGTATTAGTGGATCGTTCAAAGCATCTGTGAACTGCGGAGGGGTTTTCTAACGCTAGAGCAATATGGGCGCCTTTCGCCTTAAACTCGCGGCCCATAGCCAAAGACTTCTCGTACATGATCTGCTTATCCCAAGAAGACGCAATAGTAACGCCAGCCGGAAACACGCTAACAAAATCTGCTGTACGCAGAGAGGCCGGTCCGTCCTGGAGGCAGAGACCAGAGAAATTCAAGCGCGGAACTGGGTATATGTTACCGACACAGGGACCAGGCTGGCCGGTTACCATGAGCGCCTTCTCGTCTAACGATAGCTCACTAACGAAAGCCTTTGCTTTCTTAACAGCGTCTTTCCAGCTCCCATCTTCAGAGATACGCGCTGATGGTCTTAATGTTACTATCTCAATGACTTCCAGGCATCACCCTAGGAGACTTACGTGAGGGATAGACGGCCTCGGAGTGCCCGCATTGTCCCAGAATCAGGGTATCTTCGGGCTGAGCCCACGTGAAAGCAGATTCGGACCGATCAGGTATTGGGAAGACCTGAGCAAAAGCTGCAGAAGCCAGAATAAGGCCGGACAGGTGGACATCCTTTGAAATCAACATGGTAGCCAGTGTAAGAAGGCACTACGGATGACAGATTTTTAATGCTGCAATTGACGAGCCTTCCATACACTTATGAACGACAGAAGTTGTCATTCAAATAAACATACAAGGGTTGGACCGAAAAGTGACCCGGGTGGGGAGGTACAGAGTTTGGGCCATGGCCAGGTTTTAGGCCCAAGTGCTAAGGCATCTTAGACTGATCCAAGGTATAAAATCAATCACATTCACGAGAAAAGTGAGAAAATGAACAACCCTTCGAAGAAACAGCAAAGCCATCGATCAATACTGATATCATACCATAATCCTAAAAATGGCACCTAACAACGCCTCAGGCGCGAGGCGCAGGGCGCTGAAACCCGTCAACCGCCTGAGACGTGAGGAAGATGAAAAGAATAAGGATCATATTGCCAAACTAGAAGAGGCCCTTAAGAAAAAGGATGACGAATTCGCCACAGCGGTCGACGGCATGGACCTGGATCCCGATGAGGAGGATAATGATGTTCCCTCGAATGATGTGGAAGACAAATCTCAGGTTAAGAAGGAGCTAGAAGACGGCGATGATCGTCCTATGAAGGACATAGAGGGAGTAGAGCGGGAGGGAAAGGAAGAGCAAAAGGGGGATGGAGGGACGGGAGGAGAGAAGGAGAAGCAAAACAAACAGAAGAAAGATGGAGAGAGGAAGAAGGACGAAGAGGAAGGTAAGGGAGATGCTAAGAAGAAAAAGGAGAAGGGAAAGAAAAAGAAAGTTGCGATAGCTTCTGTCGAAGAGGATAGCGATAGTGAGAGCAGTGAGCTGTTCGTTCCCGACGACAGCTCTAGCGATGGTTCGGACAGCGAGTCCGATGCGGACTCAGTGGCATTCTCTGACAAAGAATACGGGAAGCCTCTGTTCAGTTTTCCTGGAATTCAGCCTTCGGACGATGCTAAGACGGTCGGATGGAGGAACCGGCAATCAAACCCGTTCATCAACATGCATGGAAAGAAGAGCCGAGCAAGGTATCGTCTTGAAGAATCTGCATACCCATTAACGTACGAGGACAATAAACCAGACTCCGAAAATGTCTCAAACCCCAACAATCGTTATGGGGACACGCGTTCGGCGAACGGCAAGTTCAAATACAGTAAACGCCATGTCCTTCAAATCTACGGAGTAGCCTATAAGAGCCAGGGAACAACCGTCGAGAGCAGCGATGTGGAGGGCATCAACCCTGAGAATAACCCTGACTGGAAGACTATCCCTACTTTCGTTTTAATCGCTTGGCAGCTCAGCAATGGCGAGGTCGCGAAGAGCTGGGAACCGCGGTCATGTCTACGTCGCATTTATAAGCCTCAGAAGGCTGATGAGATAATCTATCAAGCTGCTTTGAAAGCCGAGGACAGGTACCTGGAGGCCAAGACGGGTCTTAAAAAGGCTTACAGTCGAAGCCCGTCTAGAGGCCTTGCCGATGAATATGTCGAACGGGAACGCCAGAAGTCTCTAGACGGCCCTCGATCACCATCACCAGTCACGCGTGGAATAAAGTCGAAGTCCCCTCGCGCCCACTCTCCCGATAAGAATAAGTTTAAAGAAGAGTTTCTTGCCAATTATTGTGAGCTCGCAGGCGTTGGGAGATTCTTGGACCTCTCTATAAAGGACAGGGGGGATTGCATCGCATCTTGGGAGTACGCCAAAGTTCTAGACTGGCGAATCTATCTACTAATATAGACGAAATGTAGATATAGATCTACATCTATCTACATCTATCTATCTACCAAAGACTAGTGGGGTTATCTATCTATCTATCTGGACTTCTAGTAAATAGATAAATTATAGATAAATACTAAGTCCCTAACCTACATTTACTAAAAGTAAAGATACCTATAACTACTAGTATACTACTTATATTTTATAGTACTAGTACTTACTTTATTTTACCCCCTCTTAATTTCCCTTTTCCTTACTAATTATTAAAAAATTTTATTATTTATATTAGCCTTAGATTTAGCTAAACTACCCTACCTCTTAATAATAGCGTTTTAACCTAGCATTTTAGGTTCTTTATCTAATTTATATAATTCTACAAAAATATCTTATCTATTAGCTATATCTACACTACTATTATTAGCATTATTAGTAGTATCTAGTAGCTCTATAACTATAAAAAACTAGGAGATAGTATCTAAGTCTATCTAGACTTATTATATTCTCTTAACTTACCCTAGCCTACTTACTAAATAGTTTTAGAGTTATAGTTATAATATCTATACTAGAGCATCTAATAATCACTATAGTATACTAATATAGCTCTACTACTACTATATCTACCTAAAAGCCTATAAGCCTAAAGCCTATATATTATCTAACACTAAGAATATTAAAGGCTATCTTACTAAGGCACACGCTATCTTAAACCTAAATCCATCTAAAGCTAAGCAATATACATTAGAATAACCTTCTAACTAGCTACGTCTTTATAAATTCTTTACTAAAAAACGCAAAAGAGATAACTTTTATAATAAGCTAGTTATTTAATTTAATAAGATAGAATTTTAGTAACTATTAGTTTAGTAAATTACTAATATAAACCTATCTTTTTATATTCTTAAGCATAAAGGGCTTTAGAAGGTCTTTTAGTACCTTAATCCTCTAGTCTAGGAGATATTAGCTATTCTTACGCATAAGATAGTCTAAGCTTATATTATCTATAAGCTTAATAGCTATAAAATATATATTATTAATATAATATTATAAAGCTTAAGCTAAGTCTATATTATATTTAATAGCTAGACTTCGCAGAATAAGCACTTATTTTTCTTTATAAATACCTTCTTTCTTAATAAGAAAATATTTTAGCCTTAGAAAATCATACTAGGCCTCCTAAATATAATAATTACTTATATAGGAGAGAACGTCTCTATAGCTATTATAGAGGTGCTAAACGAGTTTAAGCTAGTAGTAAATAATAAGATTAGTTATATTATTCTTAATATACCTCTAGTAATAATTATATAGTTAAAGATATAGGTTCTAGGCTTTAGTAGGAGGACTTAGGACGCTAAAGAATCTAGTGCTTTAGATATATCCTCTACCTTATTATAAAGGCTATGCTTTTTATTAAAGATAAAGATAGTTTTAAGGACCTTAATTCTAATAACTTTAACAAGTAAATAAAGAGAGGCCTAGTTAGGAAATTACATAACCTAGTAGTCTAAATCTATTAATCTAATAAAGCCATTTCTATTCTATATAAGCTATAGGAAAATAACCCTAATAAAAGCTATCCTAGGACACTTAATGTAGTTCTTAATAATAGCACACGCTAGCTCTTATAATATTACATAATTAAGCAAGTAATTAAGCTCTATTATTACCTTAAAGAGCTTATTAACATTATAATATAATCTAGTAGAAAGTTCCTATAATCTTAACTAAAATTAGCAAAATTACCTAGCTTACTTCTACTATATCTTAATAAAGAGAACCTTGTTTTAGATATAAATTAGGATATACTTAGTTAGTTTAAAGATATACTTAGTAACTTTAAATCTTACCTTTTATAGCTTAAAGGGAATAGCTAAACCTAGCTCTATAAGGTAGGAGTTAAGGTATAGTATAGAAGTATCTAGTAGGTAGCTATAGCTTATAAATTCTTACTAGTAATGCTTAAGAAAGTAAAGACTAAGGCTATAAATAGGCTAGAGCCTAGTTATTATATAGCCTATATTAATTCTACCTAGGTTAAACTTAATAAGTATTATTCTAAGCTAGATAAAACGCTAATCTATTACGTAGCTATAGTTCTTTATCCTAGGATATAATAGGCCTTCTTAATAAGGGCATATAGCAAAAAGGAAGAATAATTATATATAGCTTACTAGCTAGTCTAAAGGTTATAAAATAAGGAATATTATAGTCTTCCTATATAATAAGAGATTATAAATAGTAATCTTCCTAAAGCTATAAGGGCATAAGAGTATAATCTATTTAACTTATTCTAAGATAAGCTTATATCTAGTATAAATTATAAAGATAAGCTAGTTAAAGATAAATTTAAGAGGTAGCTATTTATAAAGAATAATATATACTTAAAACACAATAATCTACTTAAGTATTAGTCTATTAAATAGTTTAAGTATCCCTATATAGCTAGAATAGTAATTAATATCTTATTAATTCTAGCTATAGCTACTAAGTATAAGAGAATATTTTTATCCGCTAGTAGCATAGTATTAGCTAAAAGACACTAGTTAGATATAAGCACTATTACTATTACTTAGATAGTAAGGTTATAGCTTAGAGCAAGGCTTTTAGAGGGGTATAATAGGTTACTTAAGAAGGTAGGTAGTAATATAGTAGAGGTAGATAACTAGAGGTAGCGCAGTCTATGCACTATTTATTTACTAAAATCTATCTATATTTACATATAGCCTACATCTATTTATTTACATCAGGCCTGATTATTAAGCGTCTACATCTATCTACCTAAGGCCTTAGTAGATAGATGTAGATAGATTCGCCACTCTGCGCCAAACAGACTGCTCGTGTGTAGCGGGGATCAGGTCCGTCTTCTCACAATGATTTAAAACTTGCTGTCCAGAGCTTCCTATGTCACGCACCTTGTTTATTGTTCGTTGTCTGCTTTTTAAGAATAGATTGGTAGTTTAGAAGAGGCAGGACCCTCTGAATACACACGTTTCATCACTTGCCGCATATCCATGAACTCGGGCTAGGAGAGTGAAAGCTACGGACCCCTGCGAAATCCCTGTCCAAGTACACGTGACCAAAGTTCAGGATTTAGTAGTTGGTGTAGGGTATGTCATGGCCTTAACTAGCGCGTAAATGAATGAACCGTGAGCGGCGTAAGAGGATTAAGTTACCCCTCGTGCGAGCTTACGGCCATTCCTTTCCACGAACACACTCTGAGTGTGCTCCTCGGAAAAACAATACCTCGGCTCGGGATAGGCGGCAGCGCACTAGGCTTAGTCTGTTCTCATGTTCCCAGCTAAATAGACTATCAGTTTAGGGGTTTGTGAGGTATGTCCACCTTGTAACGGATCATTCACAACCCCGTGCCCCGTCAGGTCAAACCATGCCTCTTATCTCCCAGCGTGGTTTTCCACATGTACCAGCAGAATATACTACCCTGGACTTGGAAATGCATAGATATTTTATTTTATCTGGCTCAAGTTACAGTTTACTTGTTTCCTTTCCGGCGCTTGTCGTTTCCTTGTATGGTCTCCGCTGACTTCACAACATCAGGGACAGCGAGTTCAACGCGGTCCGTGAACCCATATCCAGTGTCGACCTCCCAATTTGGACGTAGGCGAATGTTATAGGACTTGTCCGAGGTGACTCTCTCAAAACAGTTCTGAGGAGTTAGCACACGATCATCATCGCTAAATATGCCAAATTTCTTTCTTAGATATTTGTTCGCCACTCGCTCAACGTATTTTACTTGCTCTGGGTCTGAAGGGTCGATTATGAGCTCATGTGCAGTCACCCAATTCTGCTCTAATGTACTTAGTGTACTGAAGCTGATGCGTATCTTAGTCTCTGGAGTTGCAATCTATGATTTCCGTTAGTGGAACTCTCTTCAAAGACTTCTTTTTCGATCTTACGTCTTTATCCGGTTGCCCAGGCTCTGTAGCTGAGACGATATGTTGTTGCTGCTGCTGCTGTTGCTCAACTCTTTGTCGAGACTCCTCTTCCTCTTTTGCAAGGCTGTCAACTACCAACCGGCTGCTCTCAATCCTTTTTCGAAGGTCCTCTTCCTCTTTCGCAAGATCGTCAACGGCTAGCTGGCGGCTCCTCTCTGTCGTGGCTAGGTTCTCCAAGTCGGCCTGGCGGTCATTCTCGTCCCTCTTCAACTGGTCTACCCTTGTCTGGATGTCTCTTAGAAGATCCTTTTGTTGAGCTACCTCTGCAATCGAAGCATCCAAAGATCGCTGCTTATCAGCTCTGTCTTTCTCTAATTGACCAAGCTCCTTCATTAGCTCCGCTGATCTCTTCTGCCCCTCGGTGTTTGCCGCGGCAAGGCCTTCGCCATTTCGTATAGTCAAGCGATGGGTTCTAATCAGCTCTTCTTGTCCATGTATGCATTCTTCTAGCTGCTTGTTCCTTTCTTGATATGCTGTCTCTTGTTGCGCTAGACTGCTTTCTAGCCGACTCACTTCGCCTTGAAGCTGTTGGAGGCGGCCTTCAGCGCGCTGCACATCATCTGTGATGCTCTTGGAACGCTCTTCTTTCTGAGTTAACAGAACGTCTAGTTGTTTTAATGCTTCACTTTTTTCTTGGTGCTCGACTCTGAGAGGTTGGAGACTATCCTGGAGCTGCTGTAGCTCAGCTTGAACCACCTCTAGCTGCTTCTGTCGCGCAATTTCCTGCGATGCCGGCTCAGGAGGCCTGGACTGCTCTTCACTCGAATTTTGGTCTCTAAAGGCGGCCGTCGATTGTCCTAGGTCTTTTCGGTGATGGACAATGTTTGATTCGTCCAGGTCCTCCAAGTCCGCAAGACTAGTGCCTATCTCCCTGCCGAAGAAGGACTGATACCAAGATCTCTGAATGAAGAACGATGTCACAGGTCCATCTTGTCGGGCTCTGGGACTGTGTAGCTTATCTAAGAACATTGACGACATGTCCCGACGCTGATCGACGTAATTAGGTTTGCCACATCGCGTTGGGGGTTTTTCGTCTTCGTCACTGTCCACGTCGACTCGGTCTTTGACATCCTGCGACAGCTTCGCCTCCTGAAGTACAGCGGATACTTTGGCGATACATTCTTCAGTGTTCCTGTAACTGTATTCCTCCGGTTTCCTTGCAGTTTCGAGGAACCGACGGACCATCTCCTTGTCAGGGTCTCTCTCCAGAAGCAGCGCTGCCCACAAATCAAATGCAATCAAACAAACTGCCAAACAAATCAATCAAACATGCCAAAATCTTGTTTCAAATCAAACAAATCCAAAATACTGTATTTGAAATAATATTTGATATATTTGATACGTGATATATAGCGGATCGTTGATTTTGCCAGGCCGATGAGCGCTTCTTTGCAGCCTACCCGGAACCTGACCTGTGCCGGAGTCTGGGGAACGGATCTGACCAATCAGCGCAACTTCTCAGACCCTCCATTAGTGAGCTACCCCAGCTGGGCTTGTAAACTGGCTTAGGGAGAAGGTAGCTGCTTAACTTCTCTATCCCTCGCCCCCACAACATCAAACCGCGTTCGGTGCCAGTTTGCTTACCTCTCCCTGGCACGTGCCTACCGATCGATGCGTAGCCCGATGGAATCTAACGACATCATGCTTCCTTCTCCACCCTCTGCTTTTGCTCTCCTCCAACCACCGAGAAACTTGGCGAGCCAGTTCGAGCTAACGACAAAAGTGGCCTTACCAGACCACCCTACCCTCGCAGATCTTCCACAAGCAGTATGGAGGAACAAACGATACGTTCTGGAAGAGTCCCTGTCCCGGAAAGGCTCGAAGGGCCGGAAGAGCTGGATCAAGCGCCATGGATTTTTTCTCGTTGAGATTGACACTAACGACAATCCATTGAGTCCTTACTGGGCCTGTCGCTTATGTGACACGAAGGGCCAGCCTGAGTTCTTCGCCGCTGCTGCTACAAGTTCGGCAGCTGACCACCTCCGCAAGTATGTGAATGTGACGTCGCGAGCTTGAGGATTATTGACCAATGTAGATCCCACAGGATCTTCGAGAGCAGTCAAGGCGCCGCCACAGACCCATCCACTGATGAATCTGAACGGCCCAAGCGAAGGCGCTTGCAGTACAGCGCCGTGCCGCGCGCTAGAGTCAAGATGATCCTAGAACTCAGCGTGGGACTTTTGATCAGCTCCAATGTTCCCTTTTCTTTCTTTACCGACACGTTCTTTCAGCAGCTCGCCTGGCAACTCGATCCTCATCTATCTGATCAGATGTCATGGAGTCGACAATCGATGAGCCGTCTGTTGGACGACATGTACAAGACCAAGAAGGATAAGGTCAACCAAGAGCTGTCAGATGCCCTTAGCAAAATCCATCTGGGGTTCGATCTGTGGACGTCACCTAATCGGCACGCTGTTACGGCAGTCACAGCTCATTTTCTTGACCGCCAGGGAAAGCACCAGTCGCGCCTACTGGCACTCCGACGCCAGCTCGGGTGTCACAGCGGGGAGAATCTCGCGGTGACGCTTGGGCAAGTTGTGCGTGAATGGAAGATAGAAGATCGAGTTGGAACAGTGATCTCAGACAACGCATCTTCGAACGACAGCTGTCTCCTGCACTTCTATGGAGATCTCGACGCAGGGATGGGCCCGGCGGATATTCGAGCTAGGCGTATGCGCTGCTATGGGCATATCTTGAACCTGGTTGCTCGTGCCTTCCTCTATGGCGAAGACTTCGAGGCTTTCGAGGCCGAATCGCAGGTCTTTGACCTTCTTGGCCGGCACGAGGATGACCTACGGCATTGGAGAAAGAGAGGGCCGGTGGGGAAGCTCTACAACGTTGTCAAGTTCATCAGGTCGTCCCCTCAGAGGTGTGAGCTTTTCAAGAGGACATCACGCGAAAACGATGAAGCACAAGGGTATCTGCTGGCGAGTGAGTCAACGGCGGAGCTAGAGGTCGTCATGAACAACGATACAAGATGGAATTCCACCTACCTCATGATATCTCGAGCGCTCGTCAAGCAGGGAGACATTAGAGCGTTCCTGGTTCATCCAGAAGTGGAGAAATGGCTACCCGAGGCCGACATGTTGAAGGGGGATGACTGGAGACTTTTGGCAGAAGTCAAGCATGTCCTTGAGCCATTCTACCTGCAAACTATGAGAACGCAGGGCTGGGGCAGCGAGGGGGGTAATGGGCGGCTTTGGGAGGTGATGACAGGCATGGAATATCTGCTGGAACACCTAGAGGATCGGAAGTTGTTCTATTATGCGGTCCCAGAGGAGGCAGTAGAAGAGAATACCAGCTCGCAGGTCGAGCCAGTCCGAGGGCGACTAGACCGAAACCGGCAGCTTCCTGCTAGGTTGAGGGACTGCGAGGTGGACATGCATCTGCGAAGGTCAATGGAAAGCTCCTTGCCATGTCGTGGGTCGGGACAGTGTGATGATGGATCAGGCAAACCATCGGGGTCATCGGGAGTTGATGACATGGGAAAGGATCACCGACGCTATTTGAGACTCTCTATCGTTAACGCCTGGCAGAAACTCAACGAGTACTACACCAAGCTTGGTGAGTCGCTGTTGTTCGCCGCATCGATCATCCTCCATCCATTACTTGGCATGAGCTATTTGGAGGCGAATTGGGCGTCGGAAGAACAGCTTGTGTGGGTGAGAGATGCCAAAATCGGGCTCTCTGAATACCTGGACCGCTGGTACCGCTGCAACGGGCCGGTGGATGAGCAGCGAAAGGCAATTGTGGAGGCTACGTCATCTTTAAGTGTGCCGCAGAAAACGCCGGCAGACAGTGCGTTTAAGCGGTGGGTGAAGAGCAGGACAGCAAGGACTACGGCGATGGGAAGTGAGCTTGAACAGTATTTGCGGTTAGAGCCGCAAGAGACCGAGGATCCAATCGAGTGGTGGATGGCTCACCAGGGGCAATTCCCGATGATTAGCTGGTTGGCTCTGGATATACTTGCGATACCGGCGATGGCAACTGATTGCGAGAGGTCGTTTAGCCTGGCCAAGTTAACGTTGACATCGCAGAGGCTTTCGATGACGACGGAAACGTTGGAGAAGTTGCAATGCCTTAAGAACTGGGTGAGGCATGGCGCGGTAAAGCTGGGGGCGACAGCAGGTGAGGGAGATGAGGTCCAGTGGGAGATTGGAAAGAGTAGTGTGGGGGGCATAGGTAGTACATGAGATTTGAAACATTTGAAATAATTGAACAAATATTTCAAACAACAAATCCAGCGTTGGGGACTATCAAATATCTCAAATATGACTCCGGATTTGATTTGTTTGATTTGAGGGCAGAGTGGCGAATCTATCTACATCTATCTACCAAGGCCTCAGGTAGATAGATATAAACGCTTAATAATCAGGCTTAATGTAGATAAATAGATATAGGCTACATATAGATATAGATAGATTTCAGTAGATAGATAGTGCACGGACCACGCTACCCCTAGTTATCTACCTCTACTATATTGCTACTTACCTCCTTAAGTAACCTATTATACCCCTCTAAAAGCCCTACTCTAAGCTATAACCTTACTATCTAAGTAATAGTAATAGTGCTTATATCTAACTAGTGTCTTTTAGCTAATACTATACTACTAGCAGACAAAAACATTCTCTTACACTTAGTAGCTATAGCTAGAATTAATAAGATATTAATTACTATTCTAGCTATATAAGAATACTTAAACTATTTAATAGACTAATACTTAAGCAAATTATTATGTTTTAAGTATATATTATTCTTTATAGATAGCTACCTCTTAAATTTATCTTTAACTAGCTTATCTTTATAATTTATACTAGATATAAGCTTATCTTAAAATAAGTTAAATAAATTATACTCTTATGCCCTTATAGCTTTAGGAAGATTACTATTTATAATCTCCTATTATATAAAAAGACTATAATATTCCTTATCCTATAACCTTTAGACTAGCTAGTAAGCTATATATAATTATTCTTTCTTTTTGCTATACACCCTTATTAAAAAGGCCTATTATATCCTAGGATAAAGAACTATAGCTACGTAATAGATTAGTATCTTATCTAGCTTAGAATAATACTTATTAAGTTTAACCTAGGTAAAATTAATATAGGCTACGTAATAACTAGGCTCTAGCCTATCTATAGCCTTAGTCTTTACTTTCTTAAGTATTACTAATAAGAATTTATAAGCTATAGCTACCTACTAGATACTTCTATACTATACCTTAACTCCTGCCTTATAGAGCTAGGTTTAGCTATCCCTTTTAAGCTATAAAAGGTAAGATTTAAAGTTACTAAGTATATCTTTAAACTAACTAAGCATATCCTAATCTATATCTAAAACAAGGTTCTCTTTATTAAGATATAGCAGAAGTAAGCTAGGTAATTCTACTAATTTTAGTTAAGATTATAGGAACTTTGTACTAGATTATATTATAATGTTAATAAGCTCTTTAAGGTAATAACAGAGCTTAATTACTTGCTTAATTATATAATATTATAAGAGCTAGCGTGTGCTATTATTAAGAACTATATTAAGTGTCCTAGGATAGCTCTTATTAGGGTTATCTTCCTATAGCTTACATAGAATAGAAATAGCTTTATTAGATTAATAAATCTAGACCACTAGGTTATATAATTTCCTAACTAGGCCTCTCTTTATTTACTTATTAAAGTTATTAGGATTAAGGTCCTTAAAACTATCTTTATCTTTAATAAAAAGCATAGCCCTTATAATAAAGTAAAGAATATATCTAAAGCACTAGATCCTTTAGTATTCTAAGTCCTCCTACTAAAGCCTAAAACCTATATCTTTAACTATATAATTATTACTAGAGGCATTATTAAGAATAATATAACTAATCTTATTATTTACTACTAGCTTAAACTTATTTAGCACCTTTATAATAGCCACGGAGACATTCTCTCCTATATAAGTAATTATTATATTTAGGAGGCCTAGTATAATTTTCTAAGGCTAAAATGTTTCCTTATTAAGAAAGAAGGTATTTATAAAGAAGAATAAGTGCCTATTCCACAAAGTCTAGCTATTAAACGCAATATAGACTTAGCTTAGGCTTTATAACATTATATTAATAATATATATTTTATAGCTATTAAGCTTATAGATAATATAAGCTTAGACTATCTTATATGTAAGAATAGCTAATATCTCCTAGACTAGAGAATTAAGGTACTAAAAGACCTTCTAAAGCCCTTTATACTTAGGAATATAGAAAGATAGGTTTATATTAGTAATCCACTAAACTAATAGTTACTAAAATTCTATCTTATTAAATTAAATAACTAGCTTATTATAAAAGTTATCTCTCTTATATTTTTTAGCAAAGAATTTATAAAGACTTAGCTAGTTAGAAGGTTATTCTAATATATATTACTTAGCTTTAGATAGATTTAGGTTTAAGATAGCGTGTGCCTTAGTAAGATAGCCTTTAATATTCTTAGTGTTAGATAATATATAGGCTTTAGGCTTATAGGCTTTTAGGTAGATATAGTAGTAGTAAAGCTATATTAGTGTACTATAGTAATTATTAGATACTCTAGTGTAAATATTATAGCTATAACTCTAAAACTATCTAGTAAGTAAGCTAAGGTAAGTTAAGAGAATCTAATAAGTCTAGATAAACTTAGACACTATCTCCTAGTCTTTTATAGTTATAGAGCTACTAAATACTATTAATAATACTAATAATAGTAGTGTAAATATAGCTAATAGATAAGATCTTTTTGTAGAATTATATAAATTAAATAAAGAACCTAAAATGCTAGGTTAAAACGCTATTATTAAGAGTTAGGGTAGTTTAGCTAAATCTAAGGCTAATATAAACAATAAAAATTTTTAATAATTAGTAAGGAAAAGGGAAATTAAGAGGGGGTAAAATAAAGTAAGTACTAGTACTATAAAATATAAGTAATATACTAGTAATTATAGGTATCTCTACTTTTAGTAAATATAAGTTAGGGACTTAGTATCTATCTATAATTTATCTATCTACTAGAAGTCCAGATAGATAGATAGATAACCCCACTGAGTCTTTAGTAGATAGATAGATGTAGATCTATGTAGATCTATATCTACATTTCGTCTATATCGGTAGATAGATTCGCTAGTCTGCTTGGATTCGGAGAGCCTCTAATGTGTAATGCCGAGATTTGTGTGGCTTTCGAAAGTGACCGTTCCATCGAGGCCGAGATGATGCCTAAGCGATACATCGTCATGCGTTGCGTCGACCAACTTCTGAACCGCATTCTTCACCTCTCTCCCTACGCTATCTCTCGGTATCAAAGATGCAGACCCACCTGCAACGTGGTAGATAAGTCACGAGCATCAGACTTGTGCATTTTCCTCCGTGCTGTATTATACGTACGACTAAGTCTAAGTTACTTAGTCCTATTGAAGAAAGAGAAAGATAAGTGAAAGAAGTAAAGTATCAAGATGCTGACAGCGCGGCCATGTAATTAACTTATGTACCATGTGACCACAAGGTGAGGCTTAGAAAGGTCGCCTTAACATCAGCGGAAGTTGCTATTCGTCAATGGACCAACGTTCAAGTCTCTGCATCACAGCCTTGAATTCATCGGTTCCTCCTCCGGCCCTTGACTCATGGACCGCGGGGGGCAGCAGAGCAGTACGCCTGACCTTGTCCAACCAAATTTCGACTTCGTCAGATTTATACTTGAGTTTTAGAGCATTACTCTCGACAAGTTTGAACGGGAAGTCCCGGTCATCGAAGTCGTCGGAGTCGTCGAACTCGTCTTTCCACACACAGAGCACCCAATTTCCTCTTGACTGGCAGTACGCAATTACATAAATATCGTCCATTCTATCAGGCAGATCCTCTCCTCGTACAGGGCGGATAGTTGGGAAGCTCGCCTTCTCCATCATCGATACTGCTGTAGCCATCGCCGTAGTTGAAAAAAAACAAGCCTCTACTACTTTAGTGTCGCAGGGTCGACGAATAGCAAGTGTTTTCCTTCGCCGGTTGTTGTCGACTTTCACAAAGCTGATTGCTTCCCACTCGTTACGCTCGTACCGCCAGTCAATATAGTCGTAGGTTATTCGTATGCCGCCAATCTCAGCTGTTTTTTGGCGCTCTTGATTGCTCTCCCCATCCTCACTTTCCGAGCTGTCGTCATCGTCCACTTGAAAGCACCATGGTCCAATTTTATAGCTTGGACGAGGCTTACCCTTGTCCTTGGCTCGTGCACAGGCATGCAACCAAGCCTCTGTGCACATAGGTACATGTCTGTCACGACATACACGGAGGAAACGTGACGGGTTCTTGCGGGCTTCGGTGGTTGCCACAAGGACTTCGGGCGAATTGTAGCAAGGTAGGGATTTGCTCTCCCATAAATTGAGGCCGAGTTTGTTTAGTTTGTCCTTCGTCCAGAACGGCAGATCACCTTCGATGCGCACTCGTGGGCCGCCTTCGACACCGTAATGATTGCCTTCCTCATCTTCACTTTCCGTGTTATCGTCCTCTTCGACACAGTGCCTTTTGACACTGTCATGCGACATAGTTGTGGAGTATGCGTCAGCGTTGATGGAAGTCAACACGGGAGGAATTCAGGGCCTATATAGATCATGACCTGATTGAGCAGCATGTATTCACTACAACTTCCCTGCCGAGCTTCTGTCTACAGCGAAAATAATCAATGTCCGGGCATTTGCTTTGAAATCCAACAGGCTTTATATCGAATTTACAGCACAAGAGGTTCATTGGAGTTCAAGACGCAGATCGCAAGGTCCGGATGGAGCTTGTACGCGGTGAAAGTACGCTACTAATATAAACATTCGCTTCTTCCGACAAGTGATGGACATCCACACCGAAGCGCATTATAGCCTTGGTGTAATTTGAAAGCTTAGAACCTACATTCCAATTTAAGCATCAAGGCAAAAGTAGCTACTTAAAGCGCCGTTCAAAACAACGAATACATTGGAACTGGCTTCAACTCCAGGTACAACACAATCTGTTCTCGGTCCATGGCTATGTTTGAACAGCCACAGCAACCCCTTACGGCGACCACGCAAAGGTCTCCGCATCCACCCAAAACGTCAAGAACCGTATCGGGGCGTAAAACTTCAAAGCGACGACTGCGTGCCAAGAGAGCAAATGAAGGGGACTTTTCACAAATTAACGAGGTTTCCTCTAGGCTCGTCAGAATCGACGCATTGGCTTTCTTTGCCGACAATTGTGAGCTGGCTTTGGCGGGCTGGCTCTCTATACTTGGGAAGACCACGCTGCCGGGTAGCATCACCAGCTCTGACCACCGTGTTGTTGCAGCCTTCAAGGAACTGGATAGCATTATCTTTGGTGTAGAAACTACAACCATGCTTAAACGGTTTGCCTACATACGATTGGTACAAGTGTTTGAGACGCTCGAAGAGATCCTCCGCTCCGACCACTGGAATGGAAAGATTGAGTTCAAGTCCGGCTTTGGCGCTGCGACTTTCGCCCTCGACATATATGCGAGCGCCCAAGAGCGGCCAACAACGAAGAAGCAGCTTGCGGAACGCACACGGTACGCTAGGCGCCTGCGGGACCTTGCCGCACACCCGCCATTTTCCCTCCTCATCTACTCCGGTGCAGCGGAGCATGTTGCGTGCGTACCATATCGATATTGATCGTTCACATCAAGGCTAATCTTTTCACAGCAATAGATGTTCCGGGTACAACGTACCGACACTAAGGCGCATAGCATCGCACATCGCGGAGGAATCTCCTCCCAAGCTCGTCGCCGCCTGTAAAGAGCTTACAGAATTTGTAGCATCGACGGTCAGATCTGGGCAATCAGTTAATACGCGGATGGTGGCCACAAGAGTGCGAGAACAGCTTGTCGGAAAAGGTGAGCCGAGAATTGGGTTGGAGTGATTTGATAAGACTTCAGTGCTCGAACCTTTGTTTTGTGATATAACCCCATATCTAGCAAGTCGCACTTCTGAGCTGCTTATCGCGATCCTTCATCGCATGTGGCGTTTCGTCGCGGATTCTGGGCCCGCCTCCGTGTCGCAGGCAATTCAACATTTCAACGCTCTGTATCGCGGCACTTTCGGGCTACTCATCGCTGTGCCTCGCGAGTCCTTCTTCGCCACTCCTCGTCGCTGTGCGTCGCAATCCTCATCGCTGTCCTCGTCGCGTCCTCGTCGCTGTTCGCGGAGATTGTCGCTGTGCATCGCAATCCTTGTAGCTGCCCTCGGCGCGTCCTCGTCGCGGTTCGCGGAGATCGTCGCGGTGCATCGCAATCCTCGTCGCTGCCCTCGTCGACGCTGTTCGCGGAGATCGTCGCTGTACATCGCAATCCTCGTAGCTGCGCGTCGGAATCCTCGTAGCTGCGCGTCGCTGTTCAGGGGACCGCCGTGCCCCAGGGTGTTTAAGCACCTCGTCGCTGTGTGTCGCAATCCTTGGTGCTGTTCAAAGGTTCGTCGCTGTGCGTGCTGGATCTTTTGATCGAATCAACGGCCACGGTGGACGAAAGACTGTGTGGCAGTACAAGATTACAGACAAAGAGACCTCGCCCATCTTGAAAGCCATGCCTTTCTATTCTACCTTCCTTAGCATCTGCATCATCATTAGCACGTTCCTAATGCGTTCGGGAAGAGGATGCAAGGTACTCGATGTGCTCTCGCAATTTGTTCATCGCGAGACTAGGCCAACGTCCGCGCCAAGCATCAGCAGGTATCCTGAATGCGGGCAAAACCTTGGCTAGAGGCAGGAGACGGGATGTGTAGATAGCGGTGCAATCGTAGGGTCTTTTCAGATCACGATTGAGCGCTCCAGATGACCAAGCTCGCCCTCGTCAGACCCGTTGGGCGGTAGCGCCAAGTAGCGGCCCTGATGGCCCTGTGCCACCGTAAATATGCCTTACTTCTAGTTTTCATTCTCAGCGAAATAGCCTATGAAAGCGATCATTTCTACTGAATTTGGAACTGAGTTCAACTGTGACAGCGGCATCAGGGACTCTGGTCTGCGGCAAGCAATCTGGATACTTTGGTCATTCTCGGAGGGAAACACCCCCGGAGTTTTAGTCAGCTTCATTGGGCAAGAAATCAGTGTCTAAAGTCGCGCTGTCAGCGACGAGCAACAATAGCATCAAGGAAGCCTACAACCTGCCCTCTATCCTTACAAACCATGGCTTCGAGAATAAAGTCGCCGCCAAGCAGGCAGTTATTGATCCCGCGGCTGTCCATCAATCCAGTTGGTGCACGCGCCAACCGAAATGATTACTAGGTTCGGCTAACAGTCGGGTGCATTACGGGGAGAACTAATGACGTGGCATCTGCTTATCTGTGGTCATTGGCGGCCTTGCAAATATTCCCACAACACAAACGCATCAATCCGACACTGACCATGGAAGATGGCAGACACGCATGTTCTACATGCGGCTGGACGCCGGAGCGTCAGAGTTCCTGTTATTATGAGAGCTATGTGAAGCTCTTCTATGGTGTGAGCGACCAGGGGGTTTAGTTACTTAGGAAGAAGTATATTCTTAAAGAGCGGTCTAATGCTGCTCCTAATTTTAAAGTATAAACAGTCTAATTACTTAAAGAAAAGATAACTATTCCCATCCCTGATATTATTAATAACTAGATAGATAAAAATAGAAGCTATTTTCTACTCTTAAAGAAGATCCCTAGCGAGCGACTTAGTATAGCTTGGTTATCTATAACGGAGATAGAGAAAGAACGCGTTACACAATAGACAGCTAACTATCTATCTAAGCTTTAATGGCTCTAGTTACCTCACATGTAAAGTCTTAATAGGCAACTAATATACTCTACCTTCCTATTTCTAACTAGGTATAGTGTTTCATATAGTCTGCTTAGTTCTAATAATAAGCTCTAGGAGGAGATAATAAAAGCCTTGGATAGTGTCCCCGAGTTAGCCTAATAGCGCCTGCGAACGCGTATACCTCCCTCTACGCTATATACTCTAATTCATAGTAATCTAATAAATATTAATATCTTAGTTAAGAATAGTAACCTTATAGGTATTCTTAATTAGGAAGCAAGCGGTTATTTTCCGGTTTAGTGGGAATTTACTTACGCGGGGATAAGCTTAGGCGCTAATGACCTGGAGTGGAAGACTAGGCTACGTAAGTATATGCCTGACTACACGGAGGCATGAGAGTTCTAGCGGGATTTCTACGCACTCACAAAGTATCCAAATGTGAACAAGAGAGCTGCTGCATTGCTCACGGAGGACAATACGTGAAGGTAGCTGCAGGGAATTTGATAGATTGGGCAGATCCCTCCGCAAAGTCACCTTCCTGCAATGTATGCCCATAGCTTCCGACGACCCATGCTTATTTGACCCTTTGCTGACCTCGCTCGTGCCGCTACTGAGCGCGGAGGTGTACTCTAGCAAAGGCCGAACACGTTCGTATGCCTGAATCATACAGAGACTGGAAGCTCGGCGCCACAGTATTCGCAAGTGGCTCTTCCAGTCACATTGCCTTTCTTGCACTTTGGGCAGTCTATTTTCTGGTATTGTGAGTCGCGAGATGTAGTTTCGACTAATATTTGTTAGCAATTATTCTTAGCGCGTGTGGGGAGACTCGCTATGAGCAACAAGTGCCTAAGTCAGGGCGAGAAAGATATGGTAGTCGTTTCTGGTTTGTATCCTAAACACTATGGGAGATTGATGGTATCGACGCTGCCTGATGGTGCGGGGTAAGTCCCAATCTGCTTCGCATAACATGTGAGTCGATGCCTTATACCTCTCCGGTCGTGTCCCCACTCGAGTCACTTGCGTCCGTTCTCCAGAGGCTCTGAAGATGGTCGGTCGCATTGTAGGAACATGGCTGCGACTGCCCCTGCTAAAAAAGCCATCACCACCAATATTAGCAATCTCTAAGGCTCATGCGATATTCGAACTACTTCAATATAGAACTTAGACGTTTGATTGGAGGATGGGCCAAGCGGAGTGACGCAAGACGGGTCTGCTTGGACGAACTCCCACTAACAATTTGCACCTGACCAGCCGTTGGAACCTGCATGTAGTCCTTCATTTCAGCAATGATGCATTCGAATCGAGAGAAGTGCTTTACTTCTGGAGGCGGCCTGACAGAGGCCTTCGTGCCCTGAGGGGACTCTGCAGCGGAATTGCTACAAGGGGGTTTTCGCGGCTCGTACAGGCAGCAATAGCCTAGCCGGGGAGCTTCAGTTGACTCTAGGCGTGTAAAAACAAACCTCTTTGGCCGTGGGCAGCGTATTCAGCAACCTGCGACCGAGATAGCTGCTATTTTCCTTGCCAGGCTCGGTGTTGCGGCTGATCCAGGCCTGATCCAAGATGTAACGATGCGATCTCACTTGGTAAGACTTAGCGTAGGTTTTCTGTTATCGGTATAGCTTAGGCAATGACTGGGGCTCAGTGGTACACTGGAGCACCGTATGCACTTGGCGGATCGAGCAGTGGTAACAATGATCTTGATCGTCAGGAAATGAATCCCATTCAATTGTAGTAGAATGCTTAGATTGAACACTGAGGAACTAATCCTCGTGTTGACTATAGTAATGACTGTTGTTCTTATACTTTTCGTTCCTCTTGACTTGTCCTGTCTTGCTCTGTTGCTCTGTTGTGCTCTGCACAGAGCGCCCAGAGCACACAGAGCGCACAGGTGACTCGTCACGTGACTTGTCATGTGACATGTAGCCGACCCATGTCCCTGCCTTGCCTTGGTGTTCCTCCAGGTTACTTTCGTCATCGGGTTTCCTGCCCGTCATATCGTAACCCGACCGGCCCATCCTGCAGGCCATGTCAGTTGGTTTGTAACACTGTGCTTACTTTTCGTCTGGGGTAGTTACCCTCAAATCCAGGCAGCAGTGTAAGTTACTGACGAAATCGGACGCATAGAGAAAAAAAACATGTATTTGTCCGATCTGATCTAAACCTCTGCATCGCCTAATTCAGACTTCCACCGAATTAGTATCCTATAATTATTTCGATAGTCTGGATGCTCTGCACCGAGCTTCCCCTTCTGCGCCTCCACGCATCGTCTCATCAGATCCGCAGCTTCCGTTCGTCGGTCTTGACTCCAGTAAGTGTGCGCCAGGTTCGCCATGCTTGTCAGCGTATCAGGATGATCCGCCCCAAGCTTCGTCTTGCGAGTCTCCATCACCTGCACCTCAAGCCCCTCTGCCTCTTCCCACCGGCCCTGGTTGCAATATGTTGATGCCAGGTTCGCCATGCTTGTCAGCGTCGAGGGATGATCGAGTCCCATCGCTGTTTGCCTAATTCTGACTGCCTCTTTCGCGACCTTCTCTGCTCGAGAGTACTCCCCTATCATAAGCATATACCAAGACATCTTTGTCAGGACCTCGCTCCGGTTCTCGAGGTCGGGTTCCGTTGTGGTGCTACACATTGCTATTGTCTCTACATGAGGTAGCAACATTCGACACACGCATCCAACCCTTGCTGCACCCAATAATCGAATTCCTTCCACTACCAAACAAATCAATCATCTTGTAAGTTATGGCGCGCTCCGAAGAATCGTCCTCGCTATTGATTTCGCCAGCTGGAAGCAGAGGGATAGATACTCAACATCCTGTATCGCTGGCTGAGCAATCGAAGTTGGCTGCTGGCTCCCTATTCGGCATACTGGAAATGGACACGAAATCTCAAGAAGAGACGACGATGCAAGTGGACTTATGTTGCTTCTGCCTTTCCCCCCTAGGGATTGGGCTAGACATTCGCGCAACCCCTCGATAACTTTTGCTCTCACTGGTCTGTATAATAAGGCCGATTAAACTTCTGGGGTTGATCACAATTACACTACATAGTTATTTTAAAGAAAGTCTGTCCTTGCCAACATCTGCCACAGCTATGTGATTGTCTTCGATTTTGATGAGAAGTGTGTGCATGTCATAACAATTTCTGATATAAGTCCGTTCGATTCCGTTCGATTTGGGTCAGGTCAGCTGGATAGTTTCAGTCTCGTCCGACTGTCGCCTTTGCTTGGCTTTTCGAATCCTGCTGCTGACAGTAGAGGCAACCGGGAGGCTCATAGGTTGTCGTGGTGCAGTTGGTGGCCCAGGTGGGCGAAACTCAGTCTCTCTAAACACAACTGGGAGGTCTCCAGAGCACGACAAGGCGCTGTTGCGCATTGAATCCGTATAGGGCGGCCTACCACAAGCTGTAAAAGTAAGCAATGAACGAAACCATCATTCGCATGCAAGAACTAACCAACTACGATGATCTGGCCCTGTACCTTTGTTCGTTCTTCCTGAATTGAGCTTGCCGTTCTCGTCTCAAAATCTTCAGGAGACGGGTTAAGGCACTTCCAGAACTGGGATAGATGGAATGGAGGAGTCTTTTCGGTTCTGATATTTGGGTATCCACACCATACAACGAGAAACCGCTAACCAAGTTAGTATGTGCGACCGAGGATAAATGGAAATGGGCTTACTTCTTTTGGATCCAATTTCTGTAAGATGTTCAACTCCCTCTTTACCATGTCCATTTGGAGGTTGTCTTCCAAGGTCCAGAAAAGAACTACTTTTGTGGTAGCGTCAAGAAAGAGACGCTTACTTCTCAAAGTCTTTCGCTCTAACATGAGCTCATTCCTCCTTTTTCTGATCTCCTCAAGCCTGTCACCGAATGCCGTCTTCTCTTCCCTGAGAAGTTTTGCTTGTGCTTCGGCTAGGTACTGAATTCGGTATCTGATCTCATTGTCATGATGTCTCCTTTGCGCAAGTTCTAGTGCCCAAGGAAGAACCCCGGCAATGCCGACGCCTTGTGCAGCGAGAAACACATTCTCATAGAGGTGGAGATTCAGATCCTGTCCGTAAGGGCCGTCAAGAGTGAGTTTCCTTGCCTCCTTAAGCTGTGCAATCGGCCAACGGGATCGAGACGACATTAGAAAGGTAAGATTGTCTACAGGATGAGATGGACTCTTTGAAGGCGACGGCCAATAGACGACCACTGGATACCCATGTAATCGATTTCCCGGGAAGAAGATGTTGAAGTACTTTCCTGGCTTGATCCTGGTTGGGGTCTCCAAGCGCACATCCACTTTCATGAGCTCTAAACTGCCTGATGTCTCGACTCCGACCACGGTGCCTGTCAGCCGGTGAAACAGTAAGCCATAAAGCCGAGTAGACGTTGAAACCAGCCAGACTATGCATGAAAAGCCGATGAGAGCTCTTGAATTCACACTGCCGACCGCCCAAACATGCCAAAGGAGGAGTATTGCAGACGCCACGGACGATAATTGATGTGACATAGAGAACAGCTTCCCGAGTAATCCGCGCATGAAGAAAAGCGACAATGTCAATATCGAAAGCAAGGTGCCGAGTGCCTGGTCCAAATTCTTAGTATAAATCATTCAGGAGGATCGTGAAACTAACAGCCCCGCCTGAGGTCACCAGACTTCCTTCTCTTGGCTCATAGGTCCTGTGTGCCAGGACTATGGAAGCGTGTGACAGTGCCTCTGCTATGGCCACCCGGCCTACCCAATGATGGAACAGTTGTTGGGATGTGCGGCTGACATTGAGAGATCTTGTGAGAGGGCCTTTGCTGATATACAACGGAATAATGTTAACAGCCGCGGAAAATGCGCATCTCCGTTCAATGGTTTGCCATTTGATGTCATTTTGAAAGAAGTCGAATACCATGAGGAAGTTGAGAACGTTAAAGAGAAGAATAAGGCCAAACTCCAGCCAAGTCATGCTGTCCCAGCCAACATGCCACCCACGAAAATGCCAAGATCTACGACGGAGAAAGAGGTAGCTTAGTCGGCGGACAACACCTGATTGCAGGTTGAAATGAAAATATCGTCGTACGAGCCAGAGAATAGACCCGGTGATCCAAAGTCCACAAAAGGCAACAAAGTACCAGAATGTAGTATCGAGCTCCATGGTGTTGCTCTCCTATTCTTTGCAGTCAAATTGTCAAGATAATGACTATTTTGTATAAAGATTCCGGTCCATGAAAGTTACGAGTGCTAAATTAAGAATTCCATAATTAGCAGGCGCTTGTTTTCAGGAGGTAGGCAACCAAGGCGTCCGGCAGCCCACTGGCCGAAGATTGGATGTCATGCGTCGGCCATGACACCGCGTGAATGTCAACCTTCGTGGAGTGATGGACTGGCAGAATATCGTATTCAGCCCCTGGGCCAATCTCGAATATCCGGCAGCGAAGCGCCTACCGGCGGCGATGGCGTCCACCCCGGCCCGGCGGCTACGACGAGTTTACGGCCGTGTAGCGGGATCGGCGCTTAAAATGATGGGGGAGCCACGGGCGCTAATATTAGCTCACGGTGATGCAATCGACGCCGGCCGGCGCCTACGGGGCACGATCACGGACCGGCCACGTACACCTTCGGCGCGGCAGGAGCTTAAACTTAAAAGACACAGCCGCTCGCGCACCTGGATGTCTTCTCGCCTTGACGACTGTGCAATATCCAACAAAGCAGACTGCCCTCCTCACAAATGGCAGTAGTCAAACGCCGGCAACGTTCGGCGAAGAACAAGAACGACGCAGCAGGCATCAAGAACAGAACTCATGGCCTTGGGAAAAAGGCACACACGTTCTATCGATTCTATGGCGGTGACGTGCTTCTCCTGATACGCCATCAAGACGGCACAATGGCCGGTTACCAATCACGTGGTGGGCTCTTGGACCAACTCGCGACCACTCGCCCGCTAGAAGCGGAGCTATTCGGACCAGACGACTACGATACCTTGACAGAGAGGAGGGCACGATCAGGGGGAAGCGTTTCCTCCGAAGCAACCTCGGGCAGCAATGCATCACCAGTCACTGAATCACCCGTCCCCGGTTCTTCTGACCACCTCGCGTCGTCCCCGTCGGCTGGGACCGCATCGCCGGCTCCCCGTGGCCTCCCGGGAATCCTGCAGCCAAAGGCCATATCGATTAGGAAGAAGCAGGAGATCTCGTCGCTCATAGAGCAATTCTTTTAGGCAGTGTTTTGGAGGATCTTTTTTTGTTCAATAAAGTCGACTGGCCAATGAGTCAGTTACGTTTGTCTGGCGTTTCTTGGATTGCCTGCTCAAGATGTCGTAGCCATGTGAGAGTGGTACTTCGTAGCTCAGTCTTCGGCGCTCTACTAAGCCTAGCATTGCTGAAGCTGGATTGCCCTGCTCTGGTTGGTAAACCATGAGGACTTTCTCCGAAAATTAGCATCGATCTTGGCTCTCTTGTGCGGAAATAAGCTCCTAGATTTCGGATCTCAAAGCAAGGGCCATTCACCTTAAGTAAGACAACAGTGCTCAGAGGAATCTTAGAGAATATTATGGCTTTGATTCAATACTCGGTAAAAACGAACACAACCTTCTCCCTAGCTATGGAACCACAAGAACAGCAGACTCTGACCGACGACTTCGCCAAGGTTCGGAAGCAGCGCAAGCTCTCCACAACCAAGTTCTGCAAGCGCCGCGCGACGTTCCTCAGGAAAGCAGACCAGCTGCAGCAAGACTGTGATGTCGACATCTACGTTGTCGTGCGCAACCGCAGAAACAATCAGCTTTGGCAGTACTCTAACGGGTACTTGCCCCCCACAAGAGACGAGATGGTGTGACCGGCCACAGTGAAGCGCGAGTAGACGCAGGGCTGACCAGAGACAGGAGACTATCTTCCCACCGCCGATTGTATGTAACAGTCGGACTCCACGAGATCAGAGCATAGATCAGAGCATCACGGCCTTAGAGGGGGAAAGCAGCTGTACTCGGGTGGAGGAGTGACCGGGCTATGGCCTTCGTTCGTCGCCGCTACCGAGCTCGAGGAGCTGGAAGACGGTGTGAAGCTTAGCGACTTGCATATGTTAGAGTAAGATGAATAAAATACGGAGCCAGCTTCTCCAGACTCACAGGGACGCCCATGGCTGTTTCAAGAGTCTCCTTCAGTTCTCGTTGCATACGCATCAGATCGTGCAACTCAAGTTGCAAGCGTCTCAGCTCCTGTAAGATGCGGTATTCGAACGCTAGAGAAGCCGGAAGAGCCTTCAGTTTATCCGCTGCCGCAGACGGCTCCTCTTCTATGTGAAGCTGAACCGGTGGAACATACTCACAGCGGCGGCGTTCGACAGGATCGTCCCTGGGTGGTCGGAGAGGGGGCAGCATATTGGCAGAAGATGAAAAGGAATCAAATTGATCTCACGGTAACTATTCGGGGAGGCAAGAGGGCCGACTATCTTTGTGAACAGAATGGATGGATGGATTTTATTTCGCCCGGAGGCAGGCTGCCTAGAGGGCCTTGGCTCTTTGTGAACAGCGAGGTAGTCTCTATTATAACACCAAGGGCCTCATAATCACGTGACGTGATGCCAAGTAACCAGGGACCCTGTACCCTGCAGGATCAGGACGAACAGGTTGCGGTAGTCGTGATGGTGTGCATAATCGTCAGAGTGGACACGATCGACACCGTCAGGATTCTCGCAGTGGCTGCAGGCACACTCTCGCTAACCGAATCCCTATTACCTCCAGCAGCGCTCATTTCCTCACCTCCATCTGCGCTCGTCCTGGTCCCGGGGCTATCCCTGGCGCCCGCGCCAGGGGTTGTCACTACCTTGTCCCGTCGGGTTGCTCCAGCTGAACTCCCCCCGGGGGTCTCTTCCGGAGGCTCACTTGTCGTCTCGGAACCATCCACAAACGATGTCTCCCACTCAGTGACCACAGTCGGCACTGTCTCGACAAACGTAGTGGACAATTTTGTGCGCGTGATCCGGACTGTCTTTGTGGCCAGCGACTCTGTGACGCAGCCTACATCGCCCTGATAGTAACCGTCGGGGGCCGGTTGGTTCGCGAGGCCCCCGCGCACCGTGGCCTCATGGCATGTTGGCTCGATTCCGGCGCATTGCCTGTAAGTACATTAGCCTTCATTCATTTCGAGGGTTGCAACCGGCGTGGGAACGGACCAGACCACTTGAGCGTATCCGTTGGGTGCCCCCTTCGGGACGGTGAAGTTGAGCGTCCTGAGCCCCTGGCACTGCACCGCCGCGTCAAAGGCGTAGCGGATGGGCAGGAAAGAGGTGTCCGCGAAGTGAATAGCCGCCTCGCAGCTGACTTGGGCGGGCATGTCAATCCTGTGGAACGCGCAACGTTAGCAAATGAATGGATGGTTGGTTCAGTCGGATGCCACTAACAGCACGGAGACGCCGGAGGCGCCTGCATCCAGAAGAAGCGGAGGGTTCGCTACACACACCGGTGATCTCGTCGCGAACATCCTGGAGACACCGAGCAACGTCGAATTCAATACTGGCAGGCGCATAGCAGCTAATGATGATTGGGGCTGACGGCCTGGAAGCGCGGAAGAGGACCATGGGCCTCTCAGCTTTAAGTAGCCGCGCGTGCTAAATTTGGGCGTCTTAAATCCTAATCCTAATCATGGAATTGAAGCTCGAAGGCGGAAGGCGCAAGGCGGAATCTGAAATGGAGAACCCCTTTCATCACGAATACTATTTCTTCAGGTCGAGTGGCCTTGCTCTCCCGTTTTCCCCGTCCCTCGCTAGTTTCCCTTGCCATCGCAATTCACTGCTATGGATGCACAACAAGACGTTCTGCCTGACAGCAGCTTCGATTCCAGCATCTTTTCTGGACTATCGGGGTTTGAGTTTGATACTACCACGCCCTCCGATGCCTTTACTCTACCATGCGAGCCAATGAACATTACTGCATGCACGCCGGTCGCTACGGACAACCGGGCAGAGCCAGTTACAAACTATGACGTCCAAAGGTAGGTTCTAGATCCCGTTTGTCTCGGCTACTGTTTACTGACGCAAACTAGACGTCTACGCCAGATCGAGACGACACTGGAGAGGATTGAGGGCTGTTTAATGAATACAAGCAGCCAGGTGAACCAGACCGCCTTTGACATGCAGATGGCTCTGCTGAGGACTAACAGCCTCGTGGAGATGGTAGAGGGCTTGAGGGCGAGCATCAAAACATTCATGCAGAATCTCCTTCAGCACATGTTCACCTCTCAACCCGTGGGGAGTCCTGAGCACTGATCAGCAGGCAGGCCTGTGGTTGGAGGTGTGAGGTGTGAGGTGTGACGGCTAGTTTTAGTTTTCAGTTTTAAACCAACTTCGAGCTTCTTTTCAAATACATAAGTGCCCAGTGTCTATCGAAAGCCGAAATGGCCACCGACACCTCTAACACTCGTATATACTACCAACCATGGGACTTCGGGATAAGGCCTTGCCTACTCTTCCTAGCAATGACCAGGTCATCCAGCGCACCGCGCCTTTCCAGAACCAGAGACCTAAAATGCTGGCGACTATTGAGGAGGAGTCCGAGCTCTGGAACCAGGTCGACACACTCCATCGGACTATCCTCGAACGGGATCTACGCATCGCCATGCTCAACAAGCTGGTGAGACGTATCAGAGAGGATCATGCCCAGCAGAGCTCGGCACTGTTCCGGAGGATGCAAACCGCCCTTCAGGAATTCCACGAGAGCAACCGGAGAGCACGACTAGCCGCCGAAGAAGCCGCTGCCAACGAATCCTACTCGGCCTTCAGCGACAGCGACGATGGTTTCTTTTAGTGCTTCCTTTTAGAGTCTTATTTAGAGATACCGCCATACTGCCTGGGCTGTATAAGAGGCGCCAACCACACCCCGAGCATTCCGGATGTCACTCCCTTGAGCATTATTCAACATTGATCATGAATTGGACTAAATTTTCCATCGTTTTGGCTTGCGCCTACGCAGTCACCAAACTGTAAGCAGTTCTCCAATGATCCTGATCTCGAGTAGAGAAAAGTTGCTGATTCAATCAGGGCCGAGAAGCTTGACTCTTCCGGCATCACCCGCCCCCCTCGCCGGGATCGACGGCAGTCTAGGCGGTCATACCAGCGGCCGCGGTCTGAATCCCCCGCTCCGGCTAGGCGCCACAGACGCGGCAGTCACTGACCGGCTCTTGCGTGCAACGACGGGGTGCTTCCATGTATGGTACCGTGGGGATTTTGCGTGTTTTGAACGTACTCGCTCTTTTAAATACAAAACTCAATTTTCGCTGCTCTTGAACCAACCATCTCCTACTTTGAGCCATCTACTTGGCGAACAATTGTACTTAACAACGCTCAGCCATCCCATCCCGTCCCGCCCCTTTCGCATAGCTTGCCTGCTTGACTCTCCGCGTAGGACCTTACTATGGGTCATATTACGTGCCATGTTCTCGATGGCACCTCAGCAGGCATACCTAGCGCCCATGTGGTCATGGATGTTCACGATAGCGCTTACAGAACAACCACCACATACGAGTCGTATGCGGATCAGAAGGGTGTGATTGATCACTGGTTCCTCTTCGCCCAGCCGAACAGTGCGCCCCGGACGGTGGTGGCACCCACGTACGCGCGGATCACAGTCAAGTACTTCCCGGGGCCTTTCCTGCAAGCCCTTTACCCTTGGATCAGCATCCAGGCGGACTTTTTCGAGCAGGGGGAGCAGGGTCACATCATCTTCGAGCTAGATGCCTCTAAATCGACCATCTTGATTCGCCGTGAACACCAATCGAGGATGGAGTGGCAACGCAGTCCCGCTCACACCTCGCCTACGCCACCTGATGAAAGAAGGCGTTCATCCAACGTCGATGTTGCCCCGGCTAACCCTCTCCCTTGCCACCAACACAAGGCGGTAACCGGAAGCCAATCAATAAGTCCAGACAGCTGTGGCTCAGGCATCTCCTGATGTGCATTCGCTAGGTGTGCCATGCTCACGCCCGGCGGCTCGGCCAGAATAGAACGGAGTGAAAGACCGCTGGCCACGGGGGAAATGTAGGGCCCTACCGAGTCCCCTTCCCCCGATCGGCCGCTCCGGCGGCTCGAGGTCGGCATCAGCGTCAGCCGCCAGACGGCCGCTCGTCGCCGGGGTGGCCGGCAAGTATATAAGCTCTTTGCGTGAATACAATAGCTCTTCTTTTACCGAGTTTCTGCATGCTTCTTGCCACTTGGTGCATTGCGCAACATGAGCCCAGACAACACGAGCCCAGGGCGTCCCCTCCCAACATCGCAGAGGGTCCGCCTCCCACCACTTCACACGATACCACGCCACTACCCATCGTGGCACCCGCTCCGGCCTGACCCTTTTCGTCCGCGCCGCTACTGCTGCCCTGGGGCAGAAATCCTTGAGCAAGTGCTGCGGCAGCACGATAAGAGTTGTTCTAAAATATTAGCATGCCAGAAGCAGCTCGCACATTAACACCAGGTTATAGCGTGGTATAAGCGTGAAAATTCCAGGCTCACACGCCAAGTCGAGAATCTGGAGCTCGCTCTTCGTCACTTTGTAAGGCTCCTGAACTTGGACATCTGGCGTCTCTGACAGCGCGTAGGCACCCTGGGGCACAATGGATGGATCCACTGTGCGACATGCCATGTGACGGGGAGGGGAAGATGGATGCTCGCTGACGCTTGCCCGACTTTGGATGCAGCTTCACTTTAGTTTAGATTGCTTACGAATTGCTTTTCGAATCCGCAAAGCAGGTCCGTATCTGCTACGTTGTTGGTGATGTGTTGGTGATTGTATCCAAGCTGTGCATTAGCGCGCGCTTGTTCTTGCCAGTTCAGCCTTAGCGGATCCCGACAATCTGGTTCGGTGTGGGTGAAATTGCCCACGATTGGATGCGGAACGGGGACGAGGGGCCAGAACCAGAGTGAAGCAGATGCAGCTGACGCCTCCACCTATAAAGCTGAAAGTATGGTGTGGTGGGTGATGAGTTGCATGGCAAGACAGGATGGGTTCAGGATTGCCACATCAAGTTCGAGAGCGTTCTCTCGTTCGTTGTAGGGGAGCCAGGATCAGCTGAGGTGGAATCACACCTGTCGGGCGGTGGACAAACACTCCTACCCTGTACCTGCACAGGAGACTCATCTCACAAGCATAACTCCTCACCAGCCAGCAAGCCGTTGCGATCGAGTTACGCAGTTGAATTCTTGCTAAGGAAATTGCCCTGAATATTGAATCACACTGTTGTCCATCCTGATGAGCTGGGCTTCACTGTTATGGCTCACCAGTCGATCCCTTACCCGTCTTTCTCAGTCTCTTCTTCCTAGGAGAACCCCTGACTGAACTGTCTGGGAGTTTACGCTTCTTTTTGCTTGTACCAGACACGTCTTGGCTTTCGTTGTCATGGCTTCTGCTCTTGCTGGTGTCATTGTCCAACGTCGAGTTAGCCTTTGCTCGAGGAGGAGGGATCCTTTTCATGAGCTCCTCAAGGCTAGGTACAGGGTCAGGTTCTTCGCTGCTTCCGCGTCCTCCGATTGAGTCGAGCGGGATGTCGCCCCCAATGCCGTGTTCTTCGACAGCAGTGACATTTGTTACTGGTTCCTGAGTCTGGAGAATCTCCACCGGGTAGTCCGGAAGTGAGTCACAGCTCGCCGCGCGAGACTGTCTTGAATTCGGTAGCTGTGGTGTAGCGCTCCCACGTCTTCCCGCTGAGATGCTGTCGTTGGGCTGGTTGCTGTCTTCACCAGCAACGCCCTCATCAACAGTAGCGATAGCACGGACACGTACTGTAGACCTTGCAGATGACCCTAGCGCGCAGCCGTCAAAGTCGGAAGCCGAGTCATGCTGGCTCACAGAGCCCAGACGTGCGGTGACAGGCTGCGGAGTCCTCGTGTCCGGAGTCCTCGTGTCTGAATGCTGGCTCGGTTCAATGGATGCAGACTCTTTCTGGCGTGGAGCTGCCTGAGTACCCGTGATACTGCTTCGGTCTGATGACAAACGATGGAACGAAAGCAGCAGTTCACCCGGCCGCACACCTTGATCAACAGCTGCTGTTTGCTGAGGGAGGGCCGCCAAATTGTGGTGGCTACTAGCACCAGCGCCAGCACAGCATACTTGCAGCTGGCTGTGCGACGGCAAAAGCTGCACAGATCCGTGGATACAGCAGGCTCCAACTTCATGAGGATGCACAGGGGTGACTGGCTGCAACCCGCCGCTGTGCAGCACAGCACCAAGAGGGCCGGGGTCAAGGGCGGGAGAATGAAAGAACAAGGCTTGGGCGTTCTGTCCGAGGGAGAGACTCTCAGCCTGTACCTGAGCAAAAGAGTCAATATCCGGTAGATCACAGACAAACGTCTGAGAATCGTGGATGGTCGCCTCAGGTGATGATGTTGATTTCATGATGTGGATAGTACGGGCTTTGCTGCACTGAGTTCTGACCGTGTGGCATGAGGAGAAGAAAGAAAGAAATAAAGAAGAAAGAGGAAACAAGAGGGACTCCTCTTTGGTTTTATAGGCCTCTGCTCTGATTTCGGGAGCCTGTATTTGTCACTCGCGGCCCTTTATGTGACCTCGAGGAGGCACATTTACGACGCCGTCGTGGAATACGCCTTGCCGATGTGATATTGCTCTTCTTATTGGACGGCATCACGCGCCGAGTGAAACGATGGTCGTCAGCTGAGGCCGCCATGGTGGCTTGTGCAGAGAGTGGTTTGCTGATGGGCTCATGTCTCTTTGCTCTCATTTGACACTGACAGGCCGTCCGACGTGGGCATCCATGTGACCAGAGCGTGCAGGAATGACGCAATTCGTGGCTCAGGAGACCTGGACCTTTGAATTGCGTAGGCGGCCTCCCTGATATGTCTTTGTTGATTGTGTATTGGCTGAAGCTGCTGAAGCAGGTGCGATGACGGATCGTTCGTCGGAGCATCTGGTAAGCGGAGCGCGCTCTCGGCTGGGACACTTTCCAACAAAGCCTGCCGAAGGATCCGCATGCCTCGGTGCCGTCAAATAGATTCGCCTGCGTTGAAGCTGGAGATCCCTCTCTCAACTGACTCACGCTTTGCCTTTCTGAGAACAGCAGCGTTGAAGAGTTGAGAAGCTCAACGAAGCTCTTGTCATCTGTGGAATTAGGCGGTGTAAGGACACGTGCGGAGTAGGCAATGCCAAGAGGCACGAAACATATCTCTAGCATAACGACCTTCTGAATTCCAAAGCACTGGTGACACTCAATGTGGTACTACATGCTGCCGATGAGCTGTGGTAGGATTCGGACGAGTCGTGGAGTAACCCGGTCTTAGACCGAAGGTAGTCCGAGGCGCCGGCCAGAGTCATCAAGTCACCAGAGCCTGAGCTGGTGGGAGATGGCGGCGCTTCGGCATTAGGGTACGCTGTCTTGGTTCACGGCACTTTCTAAAACAAAATCTATGCAGACTCTCAGCTGTGCGTCAACGAGGTTTTGATATCAACTACATGTAGGCACATCTTCTAGGATGTGTCCTGCGCCCCTCGCAGAGCAGAACCTCTGGCTGATGATGTTCTGGCCGATGGTGCCACATCCCCGGAGGCACTATACCGCTGATTCAATCCAAAGTCTCCCAGTTTCGGCGCCCGGAGCACCTCCAAAACCTCCTTTGCATTTCCCGAACATGCCCGGCCATTAGCAGCGGATGAAGCTGATGCATTCTGCCCCCCATAAGTTTGTGCTCCTAAACGGTCGAGTACATAATCATACCTCGTTGTCCATTGACTCGTTCACTTGGTGAAAGAGTGCCGCTGCTTGTTGTTCTGCTTCCCAGAGCCTCTGGTCTGTGCTGATCAGGCGATTGTAGAGTGTTTTTGATCTCTTTTGGAGCCCTATCTGAATAACCTGGTACCTTGGATCAGTCTGAGAGATGTTAGCCTAGAATAGTACTATATTGTTGCCAACGTACGTGCGGTGCATCTGGTTGCTCGATGCCCGAACGAACTTGCTCATTCAGGGCGATCGCCCTTCTCAAACCATCTGATATGTGTCTCATCTGGTCTATATGTATGGTTAGGGCCTGATGAACGACCTGCATTTTTGGAATGTGGTGTTCTAGCGGATTTGAGATACTCATGCTGCTACGGAACCACGTTACCAGCAAATTCCTGTATGCTTATAAGCACTTGACTATACATTTAATACTAGCAACTCGTCAGTGGGCCGACTGACTTGCTTTATTTAGTTGAGAAATATGTGCCGACACTGGTAACTCGCCTCGCTTAATTTAGCCGGAGGGGTTTGTGCTGACACTGGTAACTCACCTTGCTAATTAGGCTGTACTGGTAACTCGCCGCTACCAGTAGACTTGGCGTGCCCGACACTGGTAACTCGATCCTACCAGTAGCATTGGCCCCACTGTACTCACCGCTTTAATTTAGCTGGACAATACGTGCCAACACTGCCATCTTGCTTCGTGGCCCGACACTGGTAACTCGTCTTGCTTATTTTAGCTGGACAAATATGGCCCGACACTGATAACTCGTTTTTCTCCAATCTTTCCTTTTCTGGCGTTTTATCCCAACCAATTCTATGGCATCATGTCTTAAAAGCTCGACGATACCATCCTAAAGGCACGCCTAAAGGGCTATTCGCGCCATATGTCAGAATAGTGCTTGATGCTCTGCTGGCAAGACGATTTCGCAAAAATCTAGAGTATACTGCTGGGCTAATGGCACAGCTTGAGGAACGATTCAATCTCTGTCTTGAGATCTCGGTAGATGAAACACTTCATGCAATGCGTCAAGAAATGCCACAGCTCGATGCTTCATATGAAGCATTAGCGGAACCACTTGTTGTCCTTCTCAAGGGGCCTCTCAAAGTTCTTTTCGAGGAGTACATATCCAGTCTCTGTCTCGAAGCTTATGACAAGGAATCCTTGAGATAACTGGGAGCGTGGATTTAAGGAGCAGTTTGCAACCATGAAAGTTTGGTCTTCTGCTTGTAGGCGTAAGACTCTTGTCTTAAACGTATGGCATTATTCCTAACATCGGAATAGGAATTGCTATGCGCAAAAAGAGCGATAAAAAGAATGGAGTTGGATGTCTTATTTCGTTTTCGATGTATTGCGCCGTCTCCTACTTGTTGAAGAGTTATGCCTGCCAAATGGAATAATGTCAGTTGAATCAATAGCCTGAAATTTACGCTTCGTCATTGGCAAAGGAATCAATAGTCCAACTTTTGTGTTACTAACAGGTAAAGGCTGCTTAGGGTATTGATGAGTCCGAGGTGTAGTCGAGGGTAAGATGCTGCAGGCAAAGAACGGGAAGCACTGACTTAGCCGGTGCAACGATTATCATACATATATAATATGCCTTGATTATGGTGGATCTCAAGGCTAGACCAAGTTTCAACAGGAGCTACACTTTGCAAGCCTTCCCCTCCACATTTTTCAGAATCATCCTTGTGATCTCCTGCTGCGTAAATCGCAGCGTACGTCCCTTGATATCCGTTCCTTTCCATCCAGAGCCAGATCTTTTCAAGTTGATAGGATAATGACCCAATGTTTCCCGAACATCAACCTCCTTCAAAGATGGGATTAGGGTGTTTATATCTTGGCTTTCATCAAGGGTCGTGCTCCGCCATTGTTTCCGATGTGAGTTCCATACAAACTCATGACTGGTAGAATCAATCGTAGCCTGGAGCAATGATGGCCTAAAGGAACGCGTTGAAGAAATGGCTTGACGCTTAGCTCCAAATTCAGCCCCAGGGACATCATCATCATGGCTCCGGGCTTTTCGCTTGGGGCTAACATCATCACCTGTCTGATCGCTGTGACGGCTAGCTGATTCAACAAGCCCTTCCATTGGGGGCAGCTGAGTGTCCGGAGTAGCGCATTCTTCGTCATCAACACCCCAGCAGGTGGTGATAAAATTTGATATCTTCACATCCGAGAAGCGTCCAAGTGGCTTAAGAGGCTGCTCTTGAGTCTGGAATTGGGCTTCCGCGGCTGGGCGATCACTGCGCCCCAAATCCTGGGAAGATCGAAATTGGAACTCCGCCATAGATGCAGCAGTCTCCGTCCGTGGAAGATCCTCGCTGCTAGGCAGTAAGTCTTTGGCGTTGGCTGAAAAGCTATCGGGAAGGTTCGATTCGATGGGTTCTTGCAAGGAAGAGCCTAGCATGTAATGCTCTGATTCACTTTGGAAAGTAGAGCAAGGGGTCCCTCCAAGCGCACCTGCTGCCATCAGCTTTGGACTTGGTTGTGAGAGTATGTCGAGGTCTTTTGTGCGCAATGTCGTATCTGATAAGGTATTTAGGGCTTCGGAGCTTGGCATGAAAGATGGCATAGCGGCGATAGGATAGGAGGGTCCCTGGGGTCCTTGCATGTAGTTATGAAAGCCTTGGTTAAACCACTGCATTTGTGTGGCCGCATTCATATCGACTGATGGTGGTGTTGAGTGAGGGTATAGGCCGGGGAAGGAGGCTGGAAAGACGAGCGGAGGATTGAAGCCACTTTGGGACCAAAAGAAATACCCATTCAGTGGCGGAACCATGATCCGAGCTTGAGACAGCATCAAAGTGCGCCAGGCTTCGCAGTAGCCGCTTTCGAATCCGTGTGACCAGTGTTTGTTCCAGGTCACTGCTGATGCATCTGCAAAGGTCTGCGGGTTGGTGTTCATGGTGAGTATGGGGAGCAATGAATGATGGAGGATCCGTTGGTGGTATTGTTTGTGCCAGTTCAGTGCGGTTAGATTCGGAGTGAAAGGTGATGACCGGGACGAGATGTAGTGAGGGGGGCAATGGCACGGCTTATATAGACACGATGGAACCTCCAGAAGGCGGCACCGCTTCCTAGGAACCGACCAACGACATAGCCAAAGAGGCAATGATTCCTGAAGGGCCATAGCCGCGTTAACCTTCCAACTCGCCAATGATCGTAGGATGTGGAAGCATACTTCTCCAGAGCTGAAGGAGTATGCCTCGTCGTTGGCCGACCATTCTGTTAAGAGAAACGTCGCTCTGCATAAGAGACCTCTGAACCGACCCAAAGAAGGTGATACCAACGACATAGCCAGGGATTAGAGGCAATGATTCCTGCAGCCCACGGCCTCGCTAACGGTACGGCAACTGATGAATGAACCAATGATCGTAGGATGTGGAAGCATAACTTCTCTTGAGCTGAAGGAGTATGCTTCGTCGTTGGCCGCCCATTCTTGTTAAGTGAAACCTCACTCTGCATAAGAGACCTCTGAACCGACCCACGGAAGGTGATGACACCAATATAGGAGATGATCTTGCGTTCAGCCCACGATGAGCCGGAAAAAGTGAAACAGGAGCTGTCACAGACTATCTCTGCGGCTGGCGAACTGTCAGATGTCACGAAGTCGGGCCAGTAGATTCTCAGGAGGCGTATCTTGGCCTTGATCTTCCAGACTCGTGACTCATCCCCTGTAGGCTCAGCTTTGCCCTTCGTGCACAAGACGCAGACCGCATGCCTTACAACTGAGCACATAAGTTCTTCCATTTCACTTTTGCCCGAGCCGGTAGGCCACCTGCTGTTTCATTGACCTTGGCAAATGGCAAGGCAGACACGATGAGTGTTGGGACCCAGGCAGATGGGTAGTCCTTTGTCGCTCTGATTTTAACATTTAAGTACAGCCATTTCCCTTCCCTTATCAGGCCCGACATCACATTTCACTGCTTCGTTTCCTACTATCTCATTTTTGGCATCAATCATATCATGGGCACCCGTAACCTTATAGTGATTTGTCACAAGGGAAGGCTTACAGTCGGGAAATATTGCGCACGAGATGGATCTCTCAGAGAGCAAGGCGTTTGCTTATTTGGCTTCCTGCGCACACCTGAAAATATCACGCAACTGATAGAGGGGTTGAGCCATATCGAAGAGATATCGGATTCCGAGGGCGTCTCATGGAAACATAAACTTGACGCGAAGATTTCTCCTTTCGGATCAGTCGGAAAAGACGAAGCCATCAAACTCGCCTGGCTAAATTTTCTACTCCATCCGACTAGTCTCGACTTGCCACCAGAGATCTTAGGCCTCTACCCGTCTGTTCACCCTGGGGTTGGTGGTGCTATCTTGAAGCTCATCGCAAACGCCACGGCAGAGCACAAGGTCCCCTTGATAAACGAGATCGAGTTTGCAAATGACTCGATTATGTGCGAATGGGCCTACGTTGTTGACCTTGACAAGAAGTGCCTGGAAGTCTATTCAGGCAGCCAAAGGAAGGAGCCTGGACATACCTTTTTTCATGTCGGGAAACCCAATGATCCGGTTCCGAAGCTTAATTGTGCATATCACTTTGCAGCTCTTCAGGACCTGAGCGATAACGAGCTCATTGACTACCACGCTAGAAGCGTTGAGGACGGACTGCCCGGGATACTGGAAAAGCCGGCACTCACGCAAGATTCTGGTGCACCATCTTATGGCCTGACTGCGCCGTCCCCAACACCACCGGCCAGTGTTGTGGACTGGGAATTTTTACGTCGCTTTGATTATCCCCCAGGAAGTCCGACTCAGGAGAACAGTCCTACTCGATACGAACAATACTATGATGCTGAGTCGGAGGAGAGAGCTGCCGATGCCCCTCACCCAGTTGGCCAAGCACTGCCTGCTTTCTTGGCTGATGTTAAAGAGCCCGGCAGTGAAGCGACGAGCTTAAGCCAAAACCTTCTCGCAGCATACAAAGCGGAGTGTCCTGCCCCTTCATCTTTGTACAAGTCAAGGTTGAGACATGAGGCGGCCAGAAGAGCAACATGGAGAGTTAACGAAGTAGGATGGGACATGATAATCAGGGGTGCAGGGAAGTCGCGGCAGAGCACCAAAAAGCAACGGAGAAAGGCTCAAGGTTCAAGGATCGCCAAGAACATATAGATATGTGCGATCAGCCCTATCCGCCTCCTCAATGCGAATGGACTTCTTTCGTATTACCAGACCGAAAGATGCAAACGCCCTATGGGCTTAAAAGAAGAAAAGATGATGGAGATGTCTTTAGTAAAAGCTCACCAAGTCTTTCCTGCAGCGAATTTGAAGGAGCTGTTAAGTACGGAGTAGGTGGCGAATACGAATCAATTACCTCTCCTACCCTGCCTCCCTCCTCCTGGAGGGGGGTTCTCTCCAAAAGACTCAAAATCAGCACCTGTCTTTCTCCTGAAGGGACTGCGAGTCATCCTGTTCACTTGCTCAACCTCCACTCCCTCCCTTACAAAAGAAGGAATCGTGGATATTATTGCCGGTCAACTGACATTACCTAGGTTTGGAGCAGTCACGCTCTGCCTTTCTGAGGGCATCGCTGATGCAAGTGCACGCGTTCTTCCGCTGGCCTCCAACTCATCACGGTCCAGCGTACTTCGTAAAGATACAATGCTTTGAATCTGGACGCCTCTCTATAATGGAATTAATGACAGCCTTCTCTGTGCCTCAAGGCGGTATCTGGTAGCGAATGTACGTAGAAACACATCCCTCCTATCTAGGACGTGAGCTGCGGTCCCTGGCGGAGACTGCGGTTCAAGGTACTACCCTCCCGATATAGTCACGGTCTAGGCTCAAATTGAACGAAAACGTAAAATATATTATGTGCTTGAGGCTATAGGCTTCCGTGACGCCCTGATAGAATGCCCCGATCTCCCTAATTTTTGATTGATTGCTCCTAGTCCAGTTCTGGAGTGGTAGGGGTCGAAGGGGCCAATGGGGTCTATTGAGTTAGTTGAAAGATGCAACAAGTCGAGTATCAAACCTGCAACGTCACCTATATCCAGATTGCGATACTCTGTCATAGCTTTCTCCACTCCTTGTAATAGTATAAGCGTGTGAGAGTTCGCGTTCCAGAGCTGATCGACCGCGTTAAACACAGTGTTAAGGAGCTCGTTGATTCTCTGCATGAGAAAGTCCACCATGTCCTGGTATGACTCGTTGGCCTGGGGTACAATTAGTCCCTGCGCTAAGCTCTAGCAGACCACTTACCTTTTGAGGCATAAAATAATCAATTTTAGCGGAAGTGAATTAGCATTGGCTGATGATTGGTAGAAGGTTGTGCGTAATCTGGATGATGCCTTGGGTCAACTTTGTAAGACTCTCGTGCATAGCTTGCAACTGGCGGAGGTCTTCATCGAAGGAACCCATCTTTGAGCAGTGTAATACTTCAATATGGAACTAGAAGAGAAATTCCAAGCTGAGAATGGATGGTTGCCTTTATAGTTTGAATTGGTCACTGTGTTCTGAGCCGTTCCAGCATTGTTCCGGGTCAGGCGCCGAGGTGTGGAGACTTTCGGCCGCTCCGGCGGGGTAGACTTCGACCTGCACTTCGGCGGCGGGAGGTCCTTTCTCGGACGTCTTGCCCGTTTGATGCTAAAAATACTTCAAAATGCGAAGATCGAAGCGGGGGGTGTGATTGAACATCAAGCTATTGGTCCAATTATTCCGGAAAGAGTGCCGGGCGTTTACCTTTGAAGTTGTATGTTCCAAGTCATTGCATTCACTATTATTGGAAGTTGTACGTTTTATTACGTGAAGGTGCTAAGTGGAAATGCATTATGCATACCTGACTGGTACCTCCACGATGTTAACGTCCAAAGTCGACATCCATCTCACCCGCTAACCCTAACTCGTGGCCAGTCGCTAAACAGTGTGCCGCTCTGCCGTTTGCGTTCGCCATTCCCTTGTGATTATCTGGTCTGCATGTCAGCGGAGCGTACTTTAGAGAACATGATCCCTGGACATTCCCAACGCCCCGTTACTCCCTCATCGGTTGCTCGCATACCTCAAAGCAGCATGTATTTTAGCTTCCAGGTTTAAGAAATCACTCCTTACTTTAACAGTGTCTTAATTACGTGATTATGTTACATAAGAACGATGAACTCAACCGGCATGCGCAAAGTCCTTAGCCTATTGTGCCACCTTACCGTAATCATGGTGATCTTTGTCGGCATTGCTGGCAGCCTCAAGAATTGGCCGAAGGGCAAGGCCAAGCAGAAATTGCAGCAGATTGGTCTCAAACTTTTTGACGAGACCTCCAAAAGCCTGCCCACTGTTCTGGTGACCAATGACGCGGTTCGAGCAAAGCCGACAGTGCTCTTCACAAGATGTCGAGAGAACGGCGTACCTATGTGCAGAGAGGAATGGCTAGATGCTTGCAAAGAAGCTAAACAGAAAAACAAGACGCGTCCTGACTATACTGACTCGGCCTACTCCTTCGACCCGGAGAAAGACGAGGAGGGAGACGCTGCCATGGCCAGTGGAGACGAACAAGTTAGCGAAGAGCACGTGGTCAGCGACATTGACAGCAAGAAGGAAAAGGCAAAAAAAAATGACAAGGGAGAAAAGAAGAAGCGAAAGGATGACACCGACACCGACACCGACACTGGTAGCGACTGCGACAGCGACAGTGACATCGACAGCAAGAAGAAAAAGAAGAAGGAGAAGAAGAGGGAAAAGAAGAGGGGAAAGGATAAGGATGACACCGACACCGACGGTAGCGGCAGTGACAGCGACAGTGAAAGTGACAGAAACGGCAAGAGTGAGATAAAGAGGGGGGGAAAGAAGAACGGGAAGGATGGAATGGACGAAGCTGCATATAAATATATGCCATTTCACGAGGGTTGGGAAGCCATCGCCGTGAATCCGAGGGGCAGCATCGTTGCTATTCGTCAACTCGAGGGCAAAAGCGCCAAACAGGGTTATATTTTTTCGGCGACTGAATATCCCGTCCAAAAAAAGGCAATGTTAGAGGATAGCTATCCCACTCTCCACTCCATGCCAGCAGAATCCCTCCCGGAAGATATGGACGATGTCAGAGCCATAGCTGTCCTCTGCCAGGGCAAAGTGGTCTGGTTGCTCGGCATGTGGGATGGAAGGATGCAACTTGCGGCGCGCACAGCCTTGAAAAAGAAGTATCCCGCCAACGAAGTGGATATGTGGTTGAATGAGCATCGGATAGCTGCTGGCCAAAGCTACATTTCGAAGTCAAAGACGAAAGGAAGTTCTAGAGCGTTCCAGAATGTGATGGCCAGGTACAAAAAGTGATGTGTGGTGATCAAGGACGGCCAAATCGCATTGTCTTGTGGATTAGATATTTGTTACGGGGCTTTTCTTTTCTTTTCTTTTCTTTTCGATTCGATAATTCAGTAATACTGGTCGTTTATTTCCATAGTTTGTTGGCGCCGATGCAAAGTCAGTCCCTTTGCTTTCAAAACATGATCAACTTCACACGCGCAAATTAATCTGCTTGCTTCTGTGCTGGATCACTCTCCCATCCCTGACAAGTCTCGCCAGAAAATGATCCGGAGCGCGTTTCGCACCCATCCGGGTTTCATTCCAGAGAGAGTTTCTCGGTCACGGTGCCATTTGGTAACTTAACGTTACACATAATTAAGGGAGAGGCAAAGCATCAAATAGCGTCGGCAGATAGCAATCGAATAGGGAATGATGGCGACTTCAAAGTCTTCAGAATCAAAGGAGGCGGACAACTTCTTCTTGAACAGTCAATGCGCTTGGGCGAATCATTTGACAACATAAGCGCCAGAGGCGGCAAGGTTTACGATTATCTCTTTCAAAAGGCGCAAGCCCTGGATCATAGTGGTCGCAAACAAGCACTGATTCAATTCTAGGCTGTCCTAGCGTTTAGGATTTCTCATACTAACAGTGTCCAAAATCCTCAACTCCTTCGACCAGAGCCTGACTACCGAGAGCCTCAGCCCATCCTTCGGCTGGTAACGGCCGTGAGAACGTCCTGTTATGACAAGGCCATGAGTGGTTCTTCCCCAACGAATACTTGATGAAGGGGATCTCAGCTTGTGCAGAAGACTGCTGCCTGCAACAGAATGTCGCGCCCGACATCACAAGCTAAGTGATTCGATGCTATCACTATCGCTCCCTGGCCACACAAGCGTTGGCGTTGCGGGGTCCAAAGGGGCCAAAAGGGCCTGCAACGTCAGTGTGGGTGACTTCAGTATTAAATGTGGATATCGTACATCTGTCGTAGGGAGATAGTCCTGGGCCTCTTCAACATCGTGCAGAAGCCCAACAGCTTCCTGCTCTGCCTCCCAGAGAGTTTCTTCTGTCATCTTGACGCATTTGAGAAGCTGAAAAAACCTTGTTTCAACTTCTTGCATCATCGTTATATAGGTAGGATCGACCTGGTTTTGCCGTTAGTAATTTTCGAAACAGCAGCAGGAATCCGTACTTGTCGCATTGCAGCCCAACCTGTTTCAGAGCAAATCTTCTTGTTGAGCTATATGACCGGTGTCAGGCTGCGAGCTACGGCTACCAGCTCCTCGATGAGTTCTGCTAAGCATTGATGCACGGCTCGCATGTGTAGTAGGTAGCTTTTGTATTGCTCCATAATGAGTTTGTCTGGCGTGAAAGTGCAGGTAAATGCGAAATGGGTGAAGTCAATAGCGGCCCAGCCTTTATAGCTCCAAGATGAATGCAGGCGTGCTGAACGTAGAGCACCTCCCGGTGTTATGGGGCCTTTCGGACTCGTAACGGCCCCGAGCCGCCGGTGGTCTACCTCTCGTACCCTTCCTTAAGCGCCGGAGCTATTTTCGGCTTTTGAACAGTTCACTGCGCCAGTCGGCATCGTTGCCCCACATCAGGGAGCACAAGGAGCTTAATCCCAACTTTGATCTCAAGGCCGGATGGGAGAGGGGACTTGCAAACGCCAAACATCAAAATAAGAAACCAAGAGCAGCATGCAACCAGCGCTTAGTATGTTGGAGAATTTACTTCTTCCGCGCGCTCAGCGTATCGCTGAAGCTCATGCACAACGTGTGGGAGCGTACCGACTGGTGTTGGCCGGAGCTAATTCCCGGAACGGTCGATGATACGCCTCGGACGGGGACTTGATCCAAACGTAAGTACGACTACTACTCTTTCTACACTTCTCGTTCATTTTAAGCATGTCTCAACAAATGAGAGCGCACAGGCCCGTTCTTTGGAAGTATTATGCGAGATGCCGATTGCGCAACAACGACATCCCATCAAAGTTACCCCGCCGACCGTCAACTCCGTTCCCTGGCATAGAACGCTGTCAGCGGGGCCTTGATGCAAAGCATACCCGATATCGCGATGTATACCGTGGCTCTCGTGCAAGAGCCTCAGGCAGATTCGATGGGCGTCTGAGGCGAGACACCCAGCCATACACCATTTGCGTGGATTTGACGGAAGAACACTTCGAGTGCGGTTCTTGCAAGAGCATTCTTCTGCCGGACTGCCCATCCCGACGCTTTTTAGGCACTGGAACTGTGAGTTGTGTGTCGGACAAGGCCCGACTCATTTCTTAGCTTGCAATGGATGAGGCTTGTTTTTGATCCCCAAACGAAACAACGCGCTAATCAGAAGCCGCGTGTAGTAATATGCGACGGCTTCGGTACTCACGAGACCCTCGAGATTTTAGAGTTCTGTTTCGAGAACAACATCATCCTGTGCCGCCTGCCCTCCCACACCTCCCATAAACTCCAACCCTGCGACATCTCAGTTTTCGGGCCACTCAAGGCAGCCTACCGGGACCAAGTCGAGCGACTTGAACGAGGATGCGTGGGAACGGTCGGCAAGGAACATTTCACCTATCTGTACAGCCCTGCACGGGATCGAGCGCTCACACCTAGGAACATCCGAGCCGGATGGGCCAAGGCTGGCCTGTTCCCATTCAATCCAGATAAGGTACTTTGCGATCTCCAGAAGCCTCCTGGACTTTCCATTGCCCCTACCGCCAACGAGGTCCATGTAGACTCTCGTATGCACGATCATGTGCCGCGAACTCCTTCCACACCAGTGTCGGCAGGAGCCGTTACGGCACTACAGAAGCTAATCCAAGAGGATGCATGTTTGCTTGACGAGACAAATAAATGCCGTCTACAGAAGCACCTACAGAAGCTTACCAATGCTGCACGGCTATCGTTTGCGGAGCGTGCCCTTGTTCATGCACATAATCAGTTCCTGGTCAACGTGAACAACGAAGCCAAAGCCCGACGATCAACTAAGTCAGAGATACTGGGAACCGCGAGAGTTATGAGTTACGAGGACCTTGTGAGGGCCAGAGAGGACCGTGCAAGGAAGGAAAGGGCGAAAGAGGCTAAAAAGGCCTCGAAAGAAGGCAAGAGGAAGAGGGGTGCGGGGGAGTTTTGTCTCCCGGGGGAGAAAAGGCGTGTTCGGAAGCGAAAGAGTACTGCGCCAGGGACAGAAGCAGCTTGGGCAACGCACGCGGCGGACAATGAGCAAGAGGCCAGCACGTTGGAGCCTGCAGCGTATATGTGCCCAGGACAGGCAGGATGGGATGATATTGTGTCAATGCTATCACCACAGCGAGCACCCATGGCGCCGATGTAGTATAGAGGTCATGGTAGAGGAGACATTAAAAAGACGTAGTGCATCTATTGCTTATTACAGCGCTTTGGGGGATTGGCGCTGCCCTGGGCTTCGATGTTATAGCCCTTGACCTCTACTTAAGCATAGCAAAGTTATTTACGGCTCTGTGGCTGCTGTAGAGTGGTGATCAATGCAAGATCGCCATGCCGATTAGTACAAGTGAATCGACAGATCAACGAATATGGCTAGCGTAAAAGGGGAGGGGCGGCTGATACATGGGCACCCAGGTGCCCATTTATTCTGCGCACCCGGGGTGCCCAAATTATGTATTCATCTCTCTCTCTCACCACCCTTCAGCTTAAGGCGCGGCTTTCATGTACAAGATGGATAGTACATTTCCTGACGACATTCTTCCTCCCGAAGGAACTTATGATTCGCGCAATTCTTTACTCACAGCAATCAATTCTTGGGCGAAGCCTCGAGGATATGCATTCACAACTGGGAAGTCGCTGAAGACCTCCAACGGCCGTACCAGAGTTATTTTCGCGTGTGATCGAAACAAGCTTCCACCAACCGCATCAATTGACAGAGTGCGGCGTACGTCTAGTCGAAGGACCGGCTGCAAGTTCTCGGTCCTAGCCAAGGAATCATTAGACGGAAGTATATGGGTTTTAAGCCATCGACCAGATAAGGACTGCGCGACACATAACCACCCACCGAGCGACGACCCATGTGCACACCCAGCGCATCGCCGCCTGGAACAGGGAGATGCTACAACCGTTTCTAACCTCACAGCCTCTGGCACCGCGCCTAAGGACATCAGAAAATATTTGCATAATCATTCGCATACTCTTGCGACCCAACGAGACATATATAACCAGATTGCGGCGGCGAGGAGAGACCTGCGTGGGGGCCAGGGCAGCATACAGGCATTGATCTCCCAGTTATCCGCGGAAGGATTCATTTGCCATACTCAAATAGACGGAAACAACCGGCTGACGGCCATCTTCTTCGCCCATCCGAACTCCGTGGCATACCTACAAAGCAACCCCGACGTCTTGTTGCTAGACTGCACCTACAAGACGAACAAGCATGACATGCCCCTTCTTGATATGGTGGGGGTGGACTCATGCCAGCGTTCCTTCTGCATTGCATTTGCCTTCCTCTCAAGCGAATCAGAAGAGGACTATGTATGGGCATTGGAACACCTTAGGTCACTGTATCAGCGTGACCTGCCCACGGTCATCCTTACCGATCGGTGTCTCGCCGCAATGAATGCCGCCGCGGCCAGTTTTCCTTCATCCAGAGCACTTCTCTGCCTCTGGCATGTCAATAAGGCAGTTCTTCAGCACTGCCGACCGATCTTCTCGGCGAAAAATAGTTCCAAAGACGCCCAGGCCGAATTCCAGATATGGGAGGAGTTCTATGCTTCCTGGCACTCCATTGTGGCCTCTCCAGATGAGAAGACGTTCGAGGAGCGCCTGGCTGAGTTTGGGGCTAAATATGGCGAGACATATCTCGATGCTGTGGGGTATGTCAAGACGTACTGGCTCGAGCCCTATAAAGAAATGATTGTCAAGGCGTGGGTGAACACTTATTTGCACTTCGACAATGTGGCTACCTCGAGGCAGGTAGATTACCGACTTGATACCTTGGGGCGAAGGCTGAGCTACATTCTTCAGGGCGGAGGGCATTCATTCATTGATAAAATCGCACATTAAGAAGTCCAACTTCGACCTCTTCGACGTATGGCAGGCGCTCAAGCACGCAATCACCAACCAGCTGAGGGAACTTGCACACGTCCGGGCCTGCCAGCAGTTACGAGCACCTCTGGATGTCTCGGGAGTGCTATTTGAGGCAGTGCGAGGATGGGTTTCGCACCATGCTCTGCGTAAGGTGCAAGAGCAACGCCAATTACTCCAACGGCCGGAAAGGGCTCCATGCATTCAATCCTTCACTTCGTCACAGGGTCTGCCATGCTCTCACTTATTAGAGAGGCTGGAAGAAGAAGGCAAAGCCCTTTTATTGGAGCATTTCCATCCTCACTGGCACCTGAAGCGAGATGCAGTCCAGCCACGACCGGTCCTAGAACCAAGGCGAGTGCAGAGCCATATCCTCCGGAGACCAGGTCAGCCAAAGACGAGCACGAGACGTGAACCCTCCGGGTTTGAGCTAGTGGAAATGCGGAAGAGAGCGCCCAGGACATGTAGTGGGTGTCACGCAGTTGGCCACATCATGACTTCCAAGAGCTGCCCATTGAGGTTCAGGGATTTGGTTGTCCAGACAGCCTCTTCATCGGGCCCGGTCCCGCCACTGCACGCAACCCCTGAGCCGATCCCCGAGATGCCACCGGCAGATGTGGCGAGCGACGCCTCGATAAGCTGCCCGAGAGCCCCATCAGAGGCCATGGTGGGACTTGCCACTGAGGGCAGTCCAGCAGTTTCTGAGGAGAGAGTCACGTCGAGCGAAGACGCTAGGCAGTCACCGCTGAGGTATGACTCGCCCCAGGCAGTGTATCAGAGATATACCACAGCAAGGAGTGCTTGGTATGCAGCACAGCCGGTCGGTGCCCTCAAGACCAACCAGCAATATCGCAGAGCCATGGGGCTTCCCCTCAGGTATGACAAGCAGAGCTATGAGTGGTGCATTGACTACAAACAGATGGGTAGGCGCTGTGGTACGGGGTCCAGCAGCAGAGAATGGACCAAGGAAGAGATGATGGCATACTTGGACTGGAATGAGGCGGAGGACGCTCGAGTGGAGGCCCAAGTTGCCAAAGAGATGGGTGATAATCCCCTAGCAAACAGGCGAAGGGGTATGGAAGACATCTGGAGGAGCGCTGAGCGGGACAGCGAGGAGCAACAGGCCTTATACGCAGACAGTGGCCTGATGGAAGATTGTATCATAGTCAAGTATTAGCTTTTCAAATGGTGGCCCGATTGAAGACTGTATTATAGTTGATGCGTAGTTGTGTATATGGTATCTACAACTTATTTTAGTCTTATTTAATCTCGAATTCCTGGGTTGCAGCAGTGTCAACAAAAGTTTGTCTGGCCCATCTCATCCAACAGCAGAGAGAGATGATTACATAATTTGGGCACCCCGGGTGCGCAGAATAAATGGGCACCTGGGTGCCCATGTATCAGCCGCCGAGGGGCGGAGACGGATAACTAATTGTTCACTATGCGGGATTCTGGAAGGCGCACTGTCCTCACTTTAAATTTAGGGTACCCTTAAATCAAAGTAGCGTTATTAAAAACATCGGAATCATATGCACAACCTAGACTGTGTATCTGTCTAACCTAATCTAAACTCCTGCTTATAATACTATTAATCTCTTTAACGCTTAATTTAAGCATCTAATTAGTTAACACCATATTATGTTCTTAATTCATTAGATACTCTACGCTAAGCTTTACCTTTAGCCTTCACACATTATCTTAATAGACTAATAGCTTTAGCAGGTTAATCCTAACTCTAGTAAGTGCATGCTAGGCTAGCCATGCTATTTATTATTAAGAAATAATCCTTCCCTAGTTTCGCCTCAAAGATACTAAAGGAGTGTAACCTATCTCGCAACTTACGTAGTAACAGCAACGCAAATTCTAGAGCGATAATGACCTAGTATTAGCCTCACACTACGAAAACTTCATCACGAGTATACGCCCTAAATAAGAGCTAATAGCAAGTTCTAACCCTAAGACCGCTAAGAACCTTAGACGAAATTCCAGAGGCAGCTAAAACATCCTCTCTCTATCCTTTATTACCTATACCCCATTACTACTAAAGCTATACCTAATATAACTAGTAGGTATTATAATACTCTCCCTAATTATCTAGACATTAAAATAGGGCGCTAGGTTTAGAATTTCTAAGTTTAGAAGCCTAACATTAGTAAAAAGGCACGTGCTAGTCATTAGGTCAAATTAAAATTAGTATAATACTCTCCTAATGCGAAGTGTCTACAAGTAGCTACTAGTTACTAAATCCCAGATCTTAACTATCTTATTATCTAAGCCTAATGCTAGATACTAGCCATCCGCTAAAAACACCACTAAGCTTACTATCTTGCTATAGCCCTCTAGCGTCTGCAAGTAGCTGCTAGTTACTAAATTCCATATCTTAACTATCTTGTCCTATAAGCCTAATACTAGACGCTAACCATCCGCTAAGAACACTACTAAGCTTACCTAATTACTATAGCCCTCTAGCGTCTGCAAGCAGCTGCTAGTCGCTTAATCCCAGATCTTAACCATCTTATTATGCAAGCCTAATGCTAGACGCTAGCTATTCGCTAAGAACACTACTAACCTTACCTAATTACTATGGCCCTCTAGCGTCTGCAAGCAGCTGCCAGTTACCAGATCCCAGATCTTAACTGTCTTGTCATACGAGCTTAATGCCAGACGCTAGCCATCCGATAAGAACACCACTGACCTCACCCGATCGCTGTGGCCCTCCAGCGTCTGCAAGCAGCTGCCAGTTGCTGGATCCCAGATCTTAACCGTCTTGTCATACGAGCTTGATGCCAGACGCTAGCCATCCGTTGAGAACACCACTAAGCTCAGCCACTCACTGTGGCTCTCCAGCGTCTGCAAGCAGCTGCTAGTTGTTAGATCCCAGATCTTAACCTTGCCGTAATCCGAGCCCGATGCCAGACGTTAGCAATCCGCTAAGAACACCACTAAGCTCACTGTATTACTATAGCCCTCTAGCGTCTGTAAGCAGCTGCTAGTTGCTGGATCCTAGATCTTAACCGTCTTGTTATCCGAGCCCGATGCCAGACGCTAGCCATCCGCCAAGAACACCACTGAGGTCACCTAATCACTGTGGCCCTCTAGCGTCTGTAAGCAGCTACTAGTTACCGGATCCCAGATCTTAACCGTCTTGTCATACAAGCTTGATGCCAGACGCTAGCCATCCAATAAGAACACCACTGAGGTCACCTAATAACTATGGCCCTCCAGCGTCTATAAGCAGCTGCCAGTTACTAGATCCTATGTCTTAACTATCTTATCCTATAAGCCCAATACTAGACACTAGCCATCCGCTAAAAACACTACTAAGCTTACTAAATTACTATAGCCCTCTAGTGTCTACAAGCAGCTACTAGTTACTAAATCCTAGATCTTAACTATCTTATTATACAAGCCTAATGCTAGACACTAGCTATCCGCTAAGAATACTACTAAGGTTACCTAATCGCTATAGCCCTCTAGCGTCTACAAGCAGCTGCTAGTTACTAGATCCTATATCTTAACTATCTTATCCTATAAGCCTAATGCTAGACACTAGCTATTTGCTAAGAATACCACTGAGCTTACTAAATCACTATAGCCCTCTAGCGTCTGTAAGCAGCTGCTAGTTACTAAATCCTAAATCTTAACCACCTTATCACACAAGCCTAATGCTAGACGCTAGCCATCCGCTAAGAACACTACTAAGGTCACTAATTTACTATGGCCCTCTAGCGTTTATAAACATACATTCTAATCTATTTCTATTCTAGGCTTTTGTACTATCTAATCTAGTTCCTTATAATAGAAAAGTCTTTTAATAAGGCTACTCTTAGGGCTAAACATAAGTACTAACACATAGGCCTATAATAAAGCAATCTTAATTAATAACCTATAAGATAGGATAAAATAGCAAGTATCTTAGAGTAGTTTAGTTAGTTATAGCCCCCTAAGCTCTCTCTAAGTCACTATTAGGCTACTTTTACTATTACTATAAAGTAACTTACTACTAAAGCCTCTAGTTTATATATAGCCTTTATCCCTTCTAGTAAGCTATATAATAGACTAAGGAATTCTAACTAATATAGGTACTTATCTTAGATTTATTTATAGATAATACTATTCTCCTATAGGGCATTTCTACTAGTTATAGTACCTAAGTTATATAGGTAGTTAACCTAAAAGATATAAGCATAGTATATTAACACTAATACATTAAGGTCTTATAATAAGACCTAATTAATAGGAAATCTAGGAGCGCCTAATTTATAGAGGTTACGCTCTAGAGTCTTAGAGAGCGCCACTAGAGAATTTAAGAAAATAGTATAATATAGGTAAGTTACACTAAACAGTAGGATTTTATTAGATACCTTATTAAGCAGAAAGTCCTTAGCTAACTAGTGCATAAAGTAAATCATGCCTTTTTAAAGACTAAGGAAAGAGCTATAGGCCTTAATAATTTGTAGCAGGTTATTATAGTTATCTTACTTAATTAATTTAATAAAAACCTTTAACTCCTCTAATATAATTAGTTAGTAAACAACCAATATAATAGCAAGTATCTCCTTACATACTTTTGCATCCCTTAAATCAGAAATCTACTTTATTATCTAATAGTAAAGAGGTCTAAGCCCTAATAGGAACTTCTTTAGCTAGGAGAGCGTGTGCTAGTTTTACATAATCATATAATCTATAAGCTCTTCATAGACTAAGGCCACCCACAAGAAAGTGCTATTAGCATTTGTAAACAGATAATTTCTAATAGTATCTTTTATTAGCTTATCGTAATGTTTAAGGCTTGCTAGCTAATTAACCTTTAAGTTAATATAAGTGTCTATAGCTTTAGAGACTAAATCTTAGTTTAGCTTAAGCTCTAGCTAGACCTTATACTCTATAAAGCTAAGGCTATCCTTAATATCCTACTAATTATAACTAGAAACAACCTACTTAACTTAAGAAGGTCTTATAATAAAGCTAAGAAGCTAATGCTAGTTTATCTTACACTCATTAAGGGCATTAATAACTAAGATCACACTATCTAAACTCAGATTATTAAGAATTAATATAAGGATTTTTAATAAGGCTTCCTAGGCGTTCCTATCCTTAAAGGCTTACTTACCTATATAGTTATACTTTACCTAAACATATAAGATAAGTAATAGCTTCTAGGTTATAAGTAAATAAATAAGACCACATAGCATAGCTATCGCATTACTTAGCCTTATATTAGTAGCCTAGTAAAAGAAGTAGGACAGGAGATTACTAGGTTCTTTCTGTAGCTTATTAATAATACCACATAGAAGCATAGTCTTACCCTTACTAGGGTTACCTTTAATCTAAAGAAGCTAGCTTTGTAGATTACTATGCTATTTCTAAAAGTCTTTATAATTAAGAATCTAATAGTAAGAGTCCTAGAGTAGGCTACCCTTAGCATCCTAGATATATGTCTTATTATTATAAGGATTAGTTTCACGCAAATCCTTTATAATCTACTTATATTTATTATCTTTACACTAGTTTCCCTGCTACTTTATTTAGTCCTAAATAACTAAGTAAATGCCCTAAAGACTCTTTTATATTATTTTTACAGTGTTACTAAGTTCCTATAGTTATATCTTGCTTTTTTTAGTATTATATTATTCTATATCCTATTACACTGCTAACTTAGTATTCTTAATATTACTAAGCTAGCTAGACTAGTTATTAATCTTAAGTAAATCCCTTATAATACTAATAGCTTACTTAATAAACACTTACTTCTATATTTAATCTAGTCCTTTTTTAATTAATTATTATATTTAAAGGGAGTGTATTTCCTTAGTTACTTCTATTATATTTTCTATAGGTTTATAAGTAGTAAAGTTTATCTTATTTCTATTAAAAATACTTAATAGAATTTATTTATATACTTTAACTAGTTTAGGCTTACTTAATTTTAACCTATTATAGGTATTATTCTAAAGTTACTCCTATAAACTAAGAAGTGTAATTATTTTAGTATATATTAAGGTACCTATAAAATAAGCTAACTAAGATATAAAGTAAGTGGTTTATTAAGACATATATAAAGTGCTTATTAGTAAAGGTAATTATAATAAGGGAGCTAGGATAGACTCTAAGGGAGTAGCCTATAGTAGCTATTTAAATATCTATTTAATATTCTTAAGCTAGTAATATACTATATTCATAAAGAAGAGGGCGCGTAGGTCTTAATTTATAATATAATAATATTAGTAAAGCAAGTTATAATCTAAACAAGGATCTAGGGTAAGTATAAGCTATTATAGTTAGTAGCCTTAAAAGCAGTATCTTTAGGGATATATATTATATATAGCTAGTAAAGACACTAAAGGATCCCTATAGCTAGGCGCTTACAGGGCTAATAGAATTAATTGCCTAAAGAGTTTTATCTTAGTAACACTAGGTTAGCTATAGGTCTTAAGCGTGTTTAGAGTAGAAGTCTAAGGGGATAACAAAATCGGGTTACGTTTCAGGCTAACGTCACGGCCTGTGATAGCATGCTTCTCACTTATACGACGTTCTTCGCTTGTCGCTATTGAGCATAGTTGCCGGCAGTAGCGTGACAGGTGTCCGCCGTAGACGCGGCTTCAGCCGTCGCCCAGGTCCTTGGTAAGGAGCCCTAGGAGAGGGAGGATCCGGCAGAGTCGAATCCCTGCCACGAGCACTGCAAGCGATGGCTTAGGGTGAGCATGCAAGTTGATTGATCAGGTTCAGGTTCAGAACCCAGCGTTCAATGATATGTAACTTAAAAAGACTGGTGATGGTGTCGCAGGCAGGCGTTGGGATCAGGTTGAATAGATAACATGCTGTCAATACACTACAACCTTGATTTCAGGGTACCCATGACGAAAAGTGAGCACAGTGCGACTTCAGCTCTATAAAGCTTAGTCATCGGCGTCCTCCCACTTTCACGCTAGCCAAATTCGTTGATCTGTTGATTCAAATGTACCGATTGGCATGGCGACATGGTATTGATCACCCTCTGTAGCGACCACAGAGCGTTTAAAAGCTCTAAAATTATAAAGTATAAGTGAAAGGCTTAAATACTATTGATTTATTAAAGTTTAGATGGCCAAGAGCTTAGTGCTTGGCTTGTAGGAGACTGCGCTAGAATGCCACCCGGATAGGACGTCATTCGCCCTGGGCCATTACACCACGCCCCTGGAATAATTGTAGGCGAGTCTTGCTATTAGGGTGCAAAGGTGATCAGAGGATAGAATTCACAAAAGAGCAAGCAAACTAATGTGTGTGTGTGTGACGTTCATATTGATCTGAAGGCAAAGTACCTGGATTTTGGCTCGGCACGGAGGGTGGCTCGCGACGTAGGGACGGATGTTAGTCGCCTGACGCTCATGGCTACCCGCCAATTCGCGACAAAGCATATTAAAGCATGTTTGAACGTGAGATCAATTCGAAGCCGCTGCATTTTGGCCCGGCACGAAGGGTGGCTCGCAACACAGGGGGGGTGGCTCGTAGGGGAAGGACTTTACTTTGATTCTTAGTTATGTGAGACTGTTCTAAAAGGCAAAGTCCTGCATTTTGGCTCGCGACAGCGGTTGGTCACTAAACACAGTGTACAGCGAAACAAACCAAACCTAACCTTCAAAATCTTGTCAGAATCGAGAACTCGTCATGGGTGTGGCCTTTCGCGAAAAGTTGACAAAACATACCTAGGGGTGAATGTCATATAATGATCTCCAATAGGAATTGACGGCAGGATAGTGGCTACACTGCCAGCCTTTCCGACTTCTTGAAACACTTCCTCTCTGAGAATTCATTCAAGTCGTTTCAACGCAGCCTGGAACGCCCTTGATCCTCCTCCCGCCCTTGACTTTCGGCCCGTGGGCCTCGGGTTAGCAGTATGTTCGAGAGCCTCCAGCCATATTCTGACTTCATCAAAGTTATACTTCAGCTTTAGAAGTTTGCTGTCGACAAGTTTCAAATCACAAGCATCGAAGCTGTCGGAATCGCCTGAATCGTGCTTCCACACACAGAGGAGCCAAGATCCCATTGGCTGTCCCCATCCTATCACATAGATATCGTCCATTCTATCAGGCAACTCATCCTCCTTTACAAGCCGGAGTGTTGGGAAGTTCCCCTCCCACATCTTCGATGCCGTGCTACCTAATAACCCAGGTGGGAAAAGGGAAGCCTCTGATACTCCGTTATCGCCGGGTGGACGAATAGTAAGGGTGTGAGGTCCATACATTCCGTCAAGGTCGACGAAGGCGATCGCTTGCAACGAGCGACCCCTATGTCCGCATTCGATGGAGTCATAACATAAACTCACACCGCCTACTTCCGCCGTTTCCCGCCATGGAGCGATCTGCTCATCCTCAATTTCCGTGCCATTGTCTCCTTGGTCGGCGTCGGGCATTTCCACATCGCTATCTGGGCTCAATGGAATGCAAAATGTTTTATAGCTTGGGCGAGGTTTCCCATTTTGCACCGCCAATTCACATGCATGCAACCAATCCTCGGTGCATACAGGTACCAATGGCCCAAAACGAGCTCGAAGAAACCTCAAGGGCTTCTTGCGAGCTTCTTTGGTTGCTACCACGACTGCAGGTTGACGATAGCCTTCAGTTCTTCTGTCCTCGTCCCATATGGCGAGGCCGAGTTTGCCCAATCTTTCCTTCACCCACAACGACGAGTTGCCCTCCACAACTACGAGCAGGGTGCTTTCGACGCCTTCAGGTTTGATGCCGCTAAACAGTCTGCTACTCGGGAAAGAGCCAAATAGACGGCCACCGACAGAGCGGCCGGAAGTTGGATTTTCATTTGACAAACGGTCTTTAGATTTGGCACCAAACAGATTGCCATCGGAAGGGCCACTGAATAGACCGCCAGCGGAAGAGTGGCCAGAAGTTGGATTTTCATCTGACAAACGGTCTTTAGATTTGGTGCCGCCAAACCCGGGAGGGGGGAAGTAAAATGGATTTTCGGGTGACATAGTTGTGGACATGAGTAACATTGATCATGGCAGGAATTCAGGGTCATATATGTCGTAACTTAAATAAACAGCATGTATTCACTCCTCCTTCCCTACCGGACCGGCCGTGTATCAAATTACATCGCAGGAGGTCGGCCTGCCAGGCGCTGCATTGCTCGAGTCAAGATGGGTAGAGAAGACCATCAACGGCGCTGGGAGTGGCCCCCCTAGTGCCAGGCGCCTTTGGCGTTTGTTGGTTGTGGGCATGTTGCCTAATTCCGGAATGCGCAGAGCGTAATCTGGATGACGTATTCCGAGACTCGGTACTCTAAGATGGTGTTACTATGATCACACCCTTTGCTTATTTTCAAATGAAAGGGGCGCGTAAAGAGACAGGGAGGGTGGGGTGCGGGGCATTGTTGTGTGCGGTGACTCCTGGAAGTGGAAGCCCGTGCTGCCGATTTCGGCGGTCCAGGCTGCTGAAAATGGCTGCCATTGCACGGAGAGCAAGGTCTTGACGGGATCCCGTATATTCTGGTAGGTATGGTCGTATGTGAATGTACAGCCTGGTAAGCTATTCTATATTGCCTACAAGACATAATAATTAGGTGAGTGAGAGCTGTGTTGGTGGAGTGAGGTTGGGGCACAATGAGAGGCAGTGTTCATGTGCACTGACTCAACCGGGGGCATACAGTGCATTGAACACCGTACATGGTAGTAAATGGCATCTGCCTGTCCGCACATCATTCAACAGAGGGTCTGGTCGCGGAAAGAAAATGCACATCAGTGTCGCTTTTATATTGCCGGGCGCTCCGAATACGTTGGTCGCTGAGGAATCTATGGTCCTGCCAAAGTTGACACATCTCAGTCCACGCCAGGTCCTTGTGCCATCTGCGATAATGAAAATCGCTTTTACCCGTGGCTACATGGCCTACCATGTGCATGCCTGAAAAAAAGTCGGCAGCCATACGTTGTACATCTGTCGCTCTTCTACACCCACGTGGGCCTGCTGTGCGTTGCCCCTGATATCCTCGTCAGGTAAACGCTCTGCGTCCTATCCGTCAATCGAATTTGTCTATGTGTTTGCAGAACTCTACTCGCGCAACTGTATGCCCGATTTACTTTATTGGTTGTTGCGGCTACCCTCGTCTCGTTGGCCCAGGGGAGCATATCGGCCCTGGCGGCCACTGCTGACACTTGGCGATCGACCGCGTGCAACAACTCGCGACAACCAGCCGCCAACGCTTCGATCCTCGCCACCACTGGTCTGGATCTGCGATTTGGGGTCGTCGTCCATGTCGCCGACCTCCAGATTCAGTCCCGAAATATCTCGTGAGGGTCCTGGTGAGCCGGCACGCATGAGCGATTCATTGTCGGCATGGACAGAGGGCGTACCCATGACTGTGCTAGAATCGCCAAAGAGAGAATTCATATCTTCGAGACGCACGCCGCACGTCTCGGGATAGGTGAAGTAGACTGCAGTAGGTGGTCAGTCACAGGTCATTGACTGTAAAACATGCCAGAAATGTGCTCACCAATTACAAAGGATACCACGCAGAAGAAAGCGTGGACGAGATAGAGGCGCCACTTGATCCATTCTTGCAAAATAGGAGTCATTTCTCCCACCAACCAATTAAAGGCCCAGTTGGTTGCCGTGGAGAGACTGGCACCCTTGGATCGAATGCTGAGGGGAAGAATCTCGGGAGGGTAGAGCCAGGGAATGGGTCCCCAGGAGTACCCAAAGGCTGCATTATAAATCATGACGAACAAGACCACCATTCTCGGCGTCCACCGGATATCGAGGTAGATGAAGTAGGAAATGAGCGACAGAGAGATGGACATGGCGATAGCACCAGACAAGAGGATCGGCCGTCGGCCCCATCGATCCACCAAGTACCAGGGGGGAATGGTCGACAGGAAGTAGGTAATTCCGTTGAAACCGGTCATGAGAACGGCATCGTGGCCGACCCAGCCTGCGGATTCAAAAACGTACGGGGCGTAGTACGAGATGACATTGATGCCGTTGAGCTGCGCCAGCGCTTGGGCAGACATGGCGATGAATACACGCGTTCGATATTTGCGGAACATCTCCGAGTAAGTTCGATCACCTTCTTGTCGCTGTAGCAAAACGTTCATCTTGATTTCGCGGTACTCGTCTCTAGCTTTGGCATCGTGAATATCACCACCACCATAGAGGTTGGCGATCACCACCATGCCCTCCTCGTCATGATCATTGTCAAGAAGCCATCTACATTTTTCAAATACGTTGGTCTCTCCTCTTTCGTTGCTGCCGGACAAAAAAAAAAGGGGGGGGGGGGGAAAAAAAACTCACCTTGGGGATTCCACAATGATTAAGCTGCCAATGCCCAATAGAGCACCCATGACACACTGCATAAGAAGTGGGATCCGCCACGACAGATTACTTTCGATGAAACCGCAGCCGTAGTCAACCCAAACGGATGTGGTGTACCCGATGATGTTGCCGGAGAACTCAATGCAAGCCAACTTTCCTCGATTATGCGGCGGAGAGATTTCGGATTGATAAACGGGCACAATGGTGGAGAGCATGCCAACGCCGAGACCGGCAATAATACGGCCGACCATCATCATGGCCATGGATGTGGCCATTGTTTGCAAGGCTCCACCCACGAAGAATATACACGATCCGTACAAAATGGTTCGACGTCGACCAATGATGTCTCCGACTCGACCGACAATAAGCGAGGCAAAAAAGGCACCGACTTCCAATATGGCAACCATGGTACCGATCTGAGCCTTGGATGGATGGTTGAAGTAATCAATGAAGTATGGGCCACTGTGCAAAAAGGATTACGTTTGTTAGTTAACAGCCCGCTGGATGTCACATAACACATGGTAGGGATGGGTTGAGGCGAGATGATTCATACGTGATAATGCCCGACATAACGCCCTGATCATAGCCAAATAGAAAGACGCCGAGAGAGACAAATATGCTTGTGAAATAACTGTATCATGTCAGTACATGTGTTCGCGTATGCTAGAGGCACGTATAGCTGGAAGTCGCGTACATCAGGGCCTTGCCTGTAAGGCCGTGGACAGAACCCGATCTTCCCGACATGATGGCTCCTATGCAGCGTTCTGCGCGTGAGGGTCGCAGCGATTTTATCGGAGGAATATCAATCGCCTCTTTGTCGATGGGTGTGGGATGTATCGACTCGGCGCGATGATATCGCTGCGGCGAAGGGGCGTGGATGCGGACCTTTTTTTCGTGTTTAGACTGACGCTTCTGCACACCAGCGAGAAGCTCTTGCTCAAGCTCGTCGGGCAGCTGAAGACGTACAGGGTCGTTGTCGTCGGCAAGCTGATCACCAATATCGCCAGTGTCGGTCCAGGAAGACTCGGAGCCTGATGACGGCCTCGCCTGGGAGGAGCGAACGGGATTTGAGAAACCCAGCAAGGAGGCAGACTGGGAGTCTTGGTCGATATCTGAACGGGTAGGGAGGGTCCGCAGGGGAATTTTGGAAGGGAGACGGGATGGATTTGTCGAAGGAATTTTGGGCGGTTTTGGGGCTGTTGAGCAGCAGCGCCCCTCTGCATTCAATTGAAGGGGAAGCGTAGTAATAAGGGAAGTGGAGGTGGAGTTGAGAGGTGACGCCGCGTCTGCTGGCGGAGTCAAACAATGATCGGGGGTCTGGTGACGGAAGACCAGACAAGGTTTCCAATCATCGACACCAGCTAATAACCTGCAGCGTCGGGTTGGTTCGTCCTGTGGGGCAGCTATGGCGTTGTCACAAGGTGCCGAGTGGACTAAGTAGTAAAGCTGTGTTTGTCGTCTGTTGACTTGTCGTCTGTTGCGAATTGCCCGCGTCGTGCCAGCCAGTTGACCCCCGTATGGATATCCAGGCGTTGAGCCGTCGATGCTTGTAACTTGTGTGGTGGATGGTTGAGAGTGAGCGTAGATACACGGCGCAGAAAAGAAGAAGAAATACGTGCCAAGGGCAACACAAGATCAGGTTCACATGGACAGCGGCAGGACCTTTTTTCGTCCAACAAGCTCCTTCCTTCCCAAGGAGATTCTAAAAGCGAGTGGAGAGAAATCGAGCAACGAGCAACATGAGAGGAAGGAAGGAAGCCGCGTCTGGTCCCATGTAATTCTCAGGAAAAAGGGGATTAATAGCCAGTGCGAACCAATGCGCCATACAATATTACCGAGTACTCCGTACATACGCATTATTGGTTCTGACAAGCCTCCCCTGTTTTTCTCATGAAATGGGTGCAAAAACGGGGGCTCATTTACATGGACGACCTGCATCTCAGATCTGCTCCACCTCCGGGGTACGGTACCAGCACTTGACTCCGTCCAGTGCGGGCGAGCAACTTCCGATCCCAACAGCAAATATTCGGGGCGATGAGCACGGTTTCATTAGGAAGGTTTTCCATGGCCGAATGAGAGATCATCTACCAGGCGCTCGTGGCTTTCCAAGCACTTTTCATCGCACAGGTGGTTATGATCGGCTCAACAACTTTTTCATCATTTGCTAACCACCCACCCCCCTGGTTAAAGATGTGCGCCGTACGTGTGGGAACCATGCGTCAGAACAAGGTTGTCAAAAAGATGAAGAGCCCGACTCTATTATTCATATTTTCACGAACAATGACAACTTGCACGGCATGGTAAAAGTGTCACCAAAGGTCACTGTTGCAACCCGTGCTAGGGACGCATCAGCAGGATGTACCCTAGATGAGCTTCTCGTTGCACGGCCAAGCATGCATGGGTAGATTAGTTGGCGTGGGCTTTAAAATACCATTACATAATACCTGCATCACGCTTAACGTGCCAGACTTCTGCGGTCCCACTTATCCTTCTCCATGCTCACATTAATAAGCCCAGAGACTATCTTTTAATGGCTCTTAAGACCCTTTAGATGCTACGTTTTAGCCCTTTAGAAAAGTTCTTTGATTAATAGTCGACGATGCCACCAATTCGCTCATAAGGTGCATCAAAGGGCATATTGCTCATGGCTGTGATTCATATTACTGAATTGTTTCAAGCACTAACGCCCTTTCGCCATGACCTACTAAAGTTTCGGCAGACAAAGTCCAACTCGGACATGTCAACACCTGCATCTTTGATAATGTTGCGCATTGTTTCGCTGCTGAAATGTTCCATCTTCTCCCGAACGCCGTGGGCTCTCCATCCTTGGATAACTTTCCTGCGGCCAGCTTCTTTGAGCTGACAGAGCAGCTGATGATCTCCAGGATTGGCCGTACTCATGCCAGAGACCACCAGGTAATGCCTGGAGAGTCTCCCGCCCGGAGATGATATCCCCATTATAATCAATAGTTGGGCCACTGAAACAAGTAACGCCTGGAGGCAACTCCAACCCTTGAATAGCTGAGAAGAGTGTAGCAATCTCTACAAGTATACACGTCTTTTCGATCATACCAAAAGACTCGAACTGTATGCTAAGCGGAGATTTGCTCGAGTGCTCCGTGACGATGTACCTAAAGCCCGTCTTATCAAAAGGGTTTGGATCCCATGACCAGTTTCCAGGCATAGACAAACGGTGCGGCGACGTGTGGTTCATATCCTCCGTTCGCGGATTATTTATATACGGTGTGTGATGATATTTCCGGCAAAACAGCCAGATAAACCATCTTCAGAGCCTAAAACAACTCAGTTAGCAATGCCTCATTCTTGGGAGTGGGGGCGGGTAGGGAGAAGAAGGGGTCCGTGGAAGAAACCCAAAGTACAGAAAAGAACAGAATCGTAAGAAGGACAATTCAACCTACATTGACTACCGCTGCTATCTGCGCAATCCGAGAAACATCAGTCTCGTGATCACGCCCCAGGACCAACCGTCGTCTGGGTAAACCTGCAAGGTCTCCAAGACCTGAGGTATAGGTTGCATCATATGATAAGGCAAAGACATGAACTTTCGCAATCGAGTCAGGTATATGCATATGTGTGCTCCTCGGGATACGGCATTTATTTCCAAAACGCTCGTCAAGTGGCCTTGTCTTTGCTTCAGGGTTAGAAAGGGGACCAGACAAGTCCAAGACTTCTCCGGCACATGTAGATTCGTTGCCAAATCTCAGTACATGGGTATTGCCGCGACGAGGTCCCAAACACGTCCTTGGTTTTCCAAAGGCCGAGTTTTGGGAATTTTTTCCACTGCGTTGGACAAGGTACGGAAGACTATCTACAAGGTGGCCCATTGACCCGGGCCGAGTTGAGGTGCGAGATGAGAAGCATCCATGACTCAGTGCCAACGGCAGGAGCGAGTGAGGAGTCTGCCGGACCCACAACGACGACCGCACCACGAGCGGTCCACGACCAAGAACAGCTACTATTTGCAGCTAGAATATCCTGTCGTTTTCCCAACGGCAATTTGTCCACGTTGCCTTGAATTGCATCATCTGCCTCGGAGCTCCCACAGCCTGCCAGCCTGCCAGCATGACCGAACACGCAGATGCAGCTTCCTCTTCCAGCGATGCCGCTGCCCAAAGAGCCTCTGAGCAAGCTCGTCTCCGTCGGGAGCGCAGGGAAGCCAGGATCAAGTCTGGCGGCGCCGACAGACTGAACAAGATTACCGGCATCGGTGGCCGAGTCGTGGGAGGTAGGCATGGCAAATACCTCGACGACAAAACGCGCGAAATGCGTTCGCCAGAAAAAACAGTAGAAAGCTAAAGATGTCTCCCTAGAAACCGACCCAGCTACGCCAGTCGCGCCAGCAGAGCCCGCGGAGCCAGCAGCCGCCACGACCTCACCCGAGACGACCACCCCATCCCACGCGGATCCCGACGAAATCGACATCTCGCAGCACTTTTACGGGCCAAACGCCGCTTCAAGACGGGTTCCCGCCGACCCCGGAGAAGCCCAGCTTCGCCAGATGATGCTCGGCTTCGACCGTCCCCGTCCCGGCCAGTCGAGCTCAGGCGCGCCGGGCTCCGGCAGCATGCCCAACATGGAGGACGATCCCATGATGAAGATGATGGCCCAGATGATGGGCGGTGCAGGCGGACCCGGGAGCTCTCCCTTCCCAGGCATGCCTCCGACGACGGGCCTGCCCGGCCAGCAATCGCCTCCACAGCCAAGTCCCTACCACACAATATGGCGCCTGATCCATGCCCTCGTTGCCCTCGGCCTAGGTTTCTATCTCGCACTCTTGACGACATTTTCCGGAACCAGGGCGGAACGAGAAGCCGCCGCCGTCGCTCATCATCAGCAGCAGCTTGCCGCGGATGATGAGAATGAGCGTCGCAGGCGCATCTTCTTCTGGACATTCGCCACGTCGGAAGCCGTGCTGCTTACCACGAGGCTTCTTCTCGACAAGGGACGTGCTCCGCCGCCAGGCCTCATGTGGACAATCGTTGGCTTCATTCCCGAGCCGTTCAAGGGGTATCTGGCTGTCGGGCTGAAGTATGGGCAGATTTTCACCACGGTGCGGACCGACATTTTGACGTGTATGTTCGTGCTGGGCGTTTGCTCCTGGTTGAGGGCATAGCGCGTTTCAGTAGATTTCGTTCGTATGGTGCTATGCCGCCGTCGCCCATCTGCGAGTGAAGTTGGTCATCGAAGTGTGCGTGGGTTGTCTCCCCTTTCTGACAGAATTGAAATCACGACTTGTTGCCAAGGCATCGATTTTCTCTGCAGAATAGAGGTCACGGCGTTGCCCGCCCAGTCCAAGCCATTCGGGAAAGGCTTACCTGTCATCGCAAAACACCTTGCTTGCATTACAATCAAATTTCACAAAAAACAGACCCCCTGGTCAGAGGAAAATATGTGACTACTGACAATAATACTTTTGATGATACACCCTTCCACCAACCCATCATACATACAAAAAAGAAAGAGAAAAAAAACGTCATTCCCTCATCGTCAACCCCAATATCCCACCCAGCATGCCTCTTACGCGTTTAGGATTCTCCATCGCACACGTAAACACGACGGCCGTGCTCACCGCAAACGCGAGCGTCTCTCGCCACTGCACCCCCATGGTGTACTGCCTCGGCAACAGCGTCGCCATGGCGCGGGGGGCCACAAACAGCGCCATGTCCTTGCGCCGACTCGCCGTCTCGATGAGGACGCTCCAGCCGCAGAGGAAACAGCCTACGCCGACGCAGTATCCGCCGTCGATGCGCTGCCTACACTCGGTGTCCTTGCCTAGGATGTGCGGACCGATGCGGGTTCGGCCGAGGCAGACACCGTAGTAGAACAGGGCGATGTAGGTGCCTAGGAAGGCGGACGACCGGCAGGCAGACACGAGGGCCGTTCTCGGACTGTTCCTGTTGGGTTTGCGGAGTTGCAGGGCCAGAGCTAGAGGCAGGTAGGTGTACATGGCCCATTTCCAGGAGAGCCAGAATCGTCGCCAGGCATGGTATTCGCAGGACGGGCCGCGTCCCATGTGGACTATGTCACAGGGGAAAGGAACCGTCTTGCAAGGATAAACCCATTCATACGGGAGCTTGTGGTCTATACACATGGT